>JAKTPY010000010.1:5260-299627 GCA_030556385.1 Nakaseomyces kungkrabaensis | reverse complement strand
ACCTTCACCAACAGTGACGGTAGTGTCGAGACTGGTGTGGTCCACCACGTCAGCACCACGGACAGCAACGGTAAGCCAACTACAATTGACAGTACTTCTTTGATTGCCTCCAGTTCCGAGTCCATCACTTCCGCCGAGTCCTCCACGGACAGCTATGGTATTCCTACAGCTATCTCCTCTTCCTCTGAACTTTCTGTTAGTACATCCACATTTGCTACTACAGAAATTGTCGATTTAGGAGATAATATAACTGAATATGTTGTAATTGAGTATTTAAAGGTTGATGGTGAGAACGGAGAATATACTACAGACAGTCATAGTATTGTTTATAGTCCACCAGCACCAATTACTAATGTCACTAGTAGGGAACAAAATCATTGGGTTGAAACTGATATAGTTTCATTCTTCATTACTGTGAATGAAAACAACGTCATTATCACAAGTAGCCATGTTGAGAAGTTTGCTCATATGGTAGATGCCAACCCGATTTACCTAAGTTCTGACATCGAAACTGACTCACTAGTTCCAATCACCAACAGTGATGGCAGTGTCGAGACTGGTGTGGTCCACCACATCAGCACCACGGACAGCAACGGTAAGCCAACTACAATTGACAGTACTTCTTTGATTACCTCCGGTTCCGAGTCCACTACTTCCACCGAGTCCACCACTTCTACCGAGTCCACCACTTCTACCGAGCCCACCTCTTCCACCGAGTCCACCACTTCTACCGAGTCCACCACTCCCGCCGAGTCCACCACTTCTACCGAGTCCACCGCTTCTACCGAGTCCACCACTTCCACCGAGTCCACCACTACCTTCACCAACAGTGACGGCAGTGTCGAGACTGGTGTGGTCCACCACATCAGCACTACGGACAGCAACGGTAAGCCATCTGAATTCAGTTCTAACAATCACATTTTGTATAGTGCAGCTAGTACAGATGCTAGTAATACTGATGAAAACATCGCTGATGCTTCAAACACTGATACTTTTGGTGTGAGAAATAACAACTCTGGTGGTGCCGCATATACAAGTACCGTGCCTATCGGTAATGATATCAACAGCAATAGTGGCACTGAAATTGTGAACTCTTTGGAAACAACACCAAGCTCAACTACTGATGATAATGAGGTCCCAACCAAAATTGTGGGAACGGCAAGTATCGAAACCAATAACTCTTTGAGTGGTTACGACAATAATAACAACAACAACAGCAACAACGATGACAACGGTAATAGTAGCTACAACGGTGATAGTAACAATAACGGTAACAGCGATTCTGCTGGCAATAATAGTTTACCACAGTCCATTACCACAAATAGTCATGCTAGATCTACGATAACTTTAAGTAGCTCGGGAACCAGAGAAACGTACAGTTCTTTGAATAGTCCTTTGAGTAGTCTAGAGGAATCTAGCAACAGTATGGTCTCTAATTCTGAGCAAGAAAGCACTACGTCTAACAGATCATCCACCAATGTTGAAACCCCGATTTCCATGATTCCTTCAAGTCATCAATCTTCCACGCCGTCAAGGTCAAGCTCGATACCTAGTCAAGACACTTCTTCTACAAGTACTATACCAGAGGTATCTAACGGCGCGTCGCCAAAACTACATGCTAAGTGGTTACTGGCTATAGTTGCCATTACTCTAATGGTGTGATTAAGTTATTTGTTTATTGTTAAAGTCATTTGAATATAGAAATGACAAAAAAAAAAAAAAAAAATAAAAAAGAAAAAAAAAAAAAAAAAAAAAAAAAATAAAATAAAATAAAATTAATTAATCAATTGAAAAAATATTATAAAAAATAAATCATATTCTTCGAAGAGAATATATCTAGAAACTCTAAGGAGAGATGCAATTCTTGATTAGAGCGGGAAATAGTATTCTATGTTCGTAGCTATTTGAAAAAAAGATAATAGCTTTTGTATAATAATTATAAGAGAAAAAGTAATATAAAATATATATACTAATATATTAAAATAAAATATATTTTTATTATTATTAACAAGACAACAAAAATACAATACAAGAGTATTTTGTTGTGTTTTGTTTTGTTTTTAGTTATCCTGCAGAGTACCACAACGTTCATCATATTACCGTGTTGCCATGGTGATATAAGTCAAGTTGATGTGATGGCAAAAAAAAAAATCAATGATTCCTTATTATCGGCCGGGTAATAACATTGTGTCTGTGATAACTGTGGCTTCTCCTTATTGGAAAAAAAAGGTGTAAAATCAGGGTAAGTTTACTTTACTGCTTTACTTTTTTCAAATGAATCATAAGTTCTTTACTTCATCAGTCGGGCTCGAATGGGATTATCTGTGGTCATTAACAGAATTATTTATATTTAGGCTCAATAGTTGATAAATACTTGTGAGTCGTTTTGTTTCTATACAGGACTTTACTTTTTTTTTATTTTCCTTTTTTTTTAATTTGAAAGAAGTGAGCTAGAAATACCATATTACTCTCAAACTTTTATGAAAAAGGCAATTAGAACGATGACCAAGATTACACCAAATAGGTACTTTCTGAAGAACAATTCCAAGGACGTTTGGACTCTGACAAATGAATTTGCAGCTCATGCAGCTTCTGCAAATCCAGGCAAAGAATTGATTAATTTGGGTCAAGGTTTCTTCTCCTATTCTCCGCCGGGTTTTGCTATCCAAGAGGCAAAGGCTGCTCTTGATATCCCTTTGGTCAACCAATATTCTCCAACAAGGGGTAGACAATCCTTGTTGAATGCATTAGTTGAGCTTTATAAACCTGTCTTCGGTCAAAATATCGGCCCTGGAAATGTTCTTGTCACCACAGGTGCTAATGAGGGTATTTTAGCTTGTTTGATGGGATTGTTGAACCCTGGTGATGAAGTCATTGTCTTTGAACCTTTCTTTGATCAATATATTCCAAACATTGAGTTGGTTGGTGGTGTAGTTCGCTATGTTCCTATCAATCCTCCAAAGGCGATTGATCAGCGCGTCACTACTGGTCAGGAGTGGGAAGTAGATTGGGATATTCTTGAAAAAACCTTCAATTCCAAGACCAAAGCTGTTATAATTAATACTCCACATAATCCTATTGGTAAAGTGTTCACAAAGGAAGAATTATTGCGAATTGGTAATCTGTGTGTTAAAAATGATGTCGTAATTATATCGGACGAGGTTTATGAACATTTATATTTCACTGACTCTTTCCCAAGAATTGGTACCTTATCCGAAGAAATCGGCCAGCTAACATTAACTGTGGGTTCAGCCGGTAAATCCTTTGCTGCAACTGGATGGAGAATCGGTTGGGTAGTATCTCTAAATCCTGAACTATTGAGTTTTGTCTCAAAGGCTCATACCAGAATATGCTTTGCTTCACCTTCACCATTACAGGAGGCATGTGCAAACTCTATTTTGGATGCATTAAAGCTGGACTATTTCGAGAATATGAGAAATGAATACGTGAAAAAATTTAGTATACTAACCAGGGCATTTGATGAACTGGGCCTCCCATACACAAAGCCAGAGGGTACTTACTTTATTTTGGTAGACTTTTCAAAAGTAAAGATTCCAAAGGAGTATGAGTTCCCTGAAGAACTTCATGCCAAAGCAAAAGATTTCAGAATCGCCTACTGGTTGATTAATGAGATTGGTATTGTCGCTATCCCTCCTACTGAGTTCTACATTGCAGAACACGAAAAGGTAGCGGAGAATCTGCTAAGATTTGCCGTCTGTAAGGAAGATGATTATCTAGTGAAGGCTGCTGAAAGATTTAAGGACTTAAAGCCATACTTGGACTAATAGTAAAACTCCTAGATTCTAGAGCCTTCTCGACAACTCAATTAAATTTATTTTTTATATAGGTGATAGAAATTAAGTAGATATAAATGATGCAGGTTTCTAGTACTGACTCTTAGAAAGTTGAAGTACTTTTATTCCTTTTCTTATCGAAGTATCCAATGTCGCTACAAGAACTCGTTATCTCTCTCTTGCACACGAAAACTCGGCAACGACGCGAGATGAGATTTTTGCAGTTTATAAGAAATATGTCATTACAGGTACATATTGGAATTACCAACAAAAGAATAAATAATAAAAACCTGTACTTGCTGCATCATTAGCGTATTGTGTGGAGCCACCTTATAGTATTGGTTGAATTCTGTTTTGAAATTTTTATAAAACTATATGGATCGAAAAAAGTGGACAATATATGGTTATTTCTGGATATTTGGACTCATAAACAATGTTCTCTACGTTGTCATTTTATCTGCTGCAGCTGATATTGTTGGGCCATCGCTTCCAAAAACTTTAGTCCTCTTAGCAGATATTACACCTTCTCTAATTATAAAACTTACTTCGCCATTCTTCATAGACAAAGTACCCTATGAATACAGAATATTTGTGTTGATAGTTCTGAGTGCTGTAGGCATGTTTATGGTATCACTAAGATCGTTATCACTATGTATGGTTGGTATTGTGCTGGCATCGATATCTTCTGGATTTGGTGAAGTTTCATTCTTACAGCTTACTCATTACTTCGAAGAGGTGGCACTTAATGGATGGTCTTCTGGGACAGGTGGTGCTGGGATCATCGGAAGTGGTGTTTATATGCTGCTAACTTCCATTCTAAAAATTCCTGTCACTATATCATTACTAGTGTTTAGTATAATGCCATTTGCATTTTTACTTTATTTCAAATTAGATAGGAAATCAATCCATTATTCTTCTCTTGAAGTTACTGAAAGCGTAACTGAAAATTCAGCAAGCAGTAGACCAGGTATTGGAAGATCAGACAGTTTTAATAATACCATCCGTATCTCCAAGTCCTCGGAAAAGAATCTCTTTAGGAATATACTCCAGAACTTCCAAACCACTCTGGAAAATCTAAAATCTTTAGTATTGCCTTATATGCTGCCACTAACCTCTGTTTATTTATTTGAATACCTAATAAATCAGGCTGTGTGTCCAACTCTGTTGTTTCCGCTTGATGGAGGTAATTTACCTTCTTTCTACCATAAATATAGGGACATGTATGTTACTTATGGTACACTCTATCAATTCGGAGTATTCATTTCAAGGACGCTTGCAAATAAATTCAGAATGCATAACCTCTGCTTATTAAGTTTTTTGCAGGCATTAAATTTTTTTATTACATTAGTCCAAGCACTGAAATATGTTGTTCATTCACCTTGGCCTATTATGCTTCTCATTTTTTATGAAGGTTTGTTGGGAGGAGCGTCTTATGTGAATACATTTCTAAATATTATGGATGAAGTCGAACCAGAGAAGAGAGAGTTTGCTCTTGGTGCTGTTTCAATAGCTGATTCCTCTGGTGTTTTCTTTGCTGCTCTTATTGGTTTGTTTTTGGAGCCTAGTCTCTGTAAGCACCAGGTTTCTGACGGGAGACCTTGGTGTACCCTTGAATAGAATTCATTTGCATTAAGTACTGAATCTTATACACTAAAATAAATTGCATATTAATTATTTATAAGATTTTCTTTATAAAGTAATACTGAGAAGGAGAGTAATTGAGTAAAAAGAAGTAGTATTCTCACAGTTAAGCTATTGTTGTTGATGCTCAATCCTAAATTCAAAAATACTAATATAAGTAGGTTGGAGTTAGCTGATGGATTAGAGCTTTTTAAGTTTCCAAAATAATACATAGAAAATGCAGTAACGACGTTTAAAAAAACCAAAAATTTTGGTAAGTCTTGAAATGATGGGACGGCTATTAAAATCCTTTGTTTGGTATCAATATCAGGTAAAGAAAGCCTTCGAGGTGGCATTGGTGATAGTTGATAATACTCAACACTCTTTTCACCAGAATTTTCAGGAGTTGACACAACATTGCTAAAATTTTGACGTCCTGGTTTTTCATCTACTGTAGTTACTGGACTCTTTTCCTTAAATTTTTCATTTTCTTTATTTTGCTCTCTAAAATAATCCTTTGGCATTCTAAGGATCTCCTGCAATTTTTTTAGAATATGTTCACATTCCCTGGCTGTCAGCCTCTTTCTTTCATCTGGGTCGAGTAATCTCTCTAAAATGTCGAATATATGGTAATCAATTTTCTTTAGTTTAAGTTCTTTATGCTTATTAATCATTTCTGTTTTGACTATTTTTAGATTTTTGATATCTTTTTTCAAATCTGGCAAATCTAAATTTGCTTGAAATGGTAATTCACCAAAAACGATAAAATAGCCAATCATACCTAATGAATACATATCAGATGCAAAAGAGAATTCGTGGTAATGGGATTTATCTCTGTTGTTTCCATCGATAATAACCTCTGGTGCTGTAAATTCCATAGTACCAGTACACCCGGTGGCACTTCTAAATTCACCTTTCATTTGACTTTCTCCAAAGTCCCCAATCACTATAGTGGGAAATACTTCTTCTAATTCATCGTCAATGTCCACACTTATTGATTCATAATCTGATTTATTGTAAGGTTCGGTTAATAAACAGTTTGAAGGTTTTAAATCACGGTGAATTAGTCCTATATCATGTAGTTCGTGTAATCCTGTAGCAATATCCAATAGAATAGATATTATTTGCATGCTTGTTAGGCCCTTTTCTCTCTCCTTCTTGCCTCCATTTCTTCGAAATTCTCTGAATTGTTTTTTTCTTTCTTCAATTGGAATCATGTTAATATCTTTAACGAATACCTTATTGTTAATACAATCTTCCAGATTTCCACCACTACAAAACTGCTGTAAGATAAACATACACGGAACCTTTGTAGTATCTTCAGTATTTATAACGTCCATAGCTCTTACATGACCTACTGAATCATCCATTTCCATCCAAACATGATTATAAGTTATTAGATTACCACTTTTGTGTTGTAATGAGCTTAGAGCTTTCACCTCCCTTATACATTTCTGGAACCATGTGTCGTCATTCCCAATAGGTATCTTCTTTAAAGCATAAGTACCAAGTTGAGTAGAACCCAGTTTGTGAGTCACTTTATAGACAGAACCTCTGGCACCATTACCTAATGGTTCCAAAATTTCAAAAAACTTGTGAAAGTACCCGGGTATAAATAAGTCATCAGGTATGCAAGTAACTGATGCTGTGCCATCCTGTATGGCATAATACTTATGGTTTCTTTGTAATAATTGGAAATACACATTAGATCCTGTAGTCGTCGACATAAAATTATTGTTTATACTGTTGTGGTTATTGCTAATACCGGCATTGGCAGAGAGTTCTGTTTCGGTTGCTGGAAAATCATCAGAGGCCCTATTTCTAGTGTTGTTATTCACATACCGCTCCTCTTGGCTCAAATTCACCTCAGTCCCACAGTGCGGACATAAATAAGAAGATATAGAACCAGCTAATACCTCCTTATTATCTCCCCTTGCATTGATTTGCTGATACACAGAAACAGAGCCTAGTTTGGGATCAACTATTGCCAGAGAGCGGGAGGATGGATCGTTAAGAATAATTGAGCCGTCATTATAAGGTACCAAACTCATTTATACCGTTATATATATCTCAAATTCTAGTTTGACTTGTCCTGTTGTTTAAATATTGCTGATCTATTTGAGGTACTTATGTATTTAAAAGAAAGAAAGTGAGAAAAAAACAAAAACAGGGGAGTTTATATAAAGTTGTCAAAATTTGGTGTTTTATTCTTACCTTAGAGCTCCAAAACTTAAAATTTCTGATCTTTTCAAAAACTTAGACATCCTTAAAAACGTAAAGGATCACGAGTAATATTTGGTTAGGAAATTTTAGCTGTAATTTACACTTCTAATGTTTAGTTCTGGGAACAAGTCTTAAATATGTAATTTATTAGTCAATTTTAATTATTTATAATAACAAATTTTGTTATTTTAACCACTCTTATGAAAGAAAAATTGGGAGCGAGTGAAAAATACAAGTTCTCTATGATCTTTGAAATACAGTGTTATGGGAGATGAATTGGGAGCAAATTATTTGATTTATGTACAAAAGGAACACATTTGAATATATTTAAGATCTCGCAAGATTAATCTATCTAACTGTTTCGTTTCGTTTTATTTTATTTTAATTTTATTTTCTTTGGTTAAGTTAACATGTTGAGTTACTGAAAAAACCAAAAAAAAAAGGTGGGAATGAAAAAAAAAAAAATGAATTAATAAATACCTGATTTAAAAAGCCTACAGGAAAGGGGGATCAGAAATCTTTTGCCTCTCTGCAACCTCGGCTTAAATGCAATTATTAAGGATGGGATAAGAGGAATTATGCTGTTGAGTGACACCTCTTTTTATGAGACTCAAATTTATTCAATGTATCAAAACTACGTGAACATTCTGTGCAGAAATACTTCTTCATATGTGTTTTCATATGCTTACTTAAGTTAGAAGATTCATTGAATGATCTGCCACAGATTTTACATGTTAACGGTTTCTCTCCTGTGTGCGTTCTGATATGAATTTTCAGGGAATTCGCAATTGTGAACCTTTTGTGACAAATGTGGCACTCATAAGGTTTCTCTCCGGAGTGAATACGCAAGTGCTGGTTTAAGGTATCCTCAGTTGAGAAGCATTTTTTACAGACTGTGCACTTATAAGGTTTATATCTAGAGTGTACCTTTAAGTGTCTCACCAGTTTTTGTCTCTGAGTGAAATTTTTGTTGCACCCTTCCCAGCCACAAGTATACTGCGATTTACCTTTACCAAGATGGACAGCTTCCAAATGATCGTTCAATGAACCAGGTGAACTAAAAGCTTGATTACATCCTGTCCATTTACATAAATAGGTATGTTTACTGTCGTCACCCACACTGTCTTTCTCCTTTTTGATAGGTGGAGCCTCATCAGACTCAATATAGAGATTTTCAATTCTATTATTCTTATTATTCTTAATTTCATTATTATCATTATCAATGCTGTTTTCAGACTGGTAGTCTCCGATAATCTTTTCTGTCAAATTACTTGTGTATGGTCCATTGACAGATTGTTGCCCACCGTGATGTGGAGAACTATTGTTGCTCTGATCTTTCAAGATATTAATTTCGAAATGAATACCATGCTGATCATTAATGTGGTTAACTAATGAACAAATATCGTCACCTTGGAAGTCACAATCTTTCCATTGACATAGTGATACATCGTGTCCCACACCGTTGAAGATATTTTGTTTTTCTTCATTGGAAATGTGGTCTTTTAACATATGTTTTTGCAGATCAAATAGTGTCGTATATGTTTCGTCACAATCATCCCATTGACAATGGATATCTGCATCATCCTTAAAATTCCAGTTAAAATTGATTGTGTTGTTGACCCCATTACTTGCAGCCCGACTTCCTCCTACTTCTCTATCATTGGAGGTGATTGGTTGTGGAGAGAGCAATGTTTTATTATTCAACATAGGAGATTCCATCAATTTCCGCCTTTTCCGTTGTTGTCGAGCAACATAATCCTTCATATCATGACTATGTACTTGGATCCTGTGATGGTGATGCTGGCGATTACACTCGTCGTGATTTGCCGAGTTACAAATATGATCATGAGCTTCATTAGTAGCCAAGGTATTAGTAGAATTGGACGGCAGTTGTGTCTCCAGCAAGTTAAGAACATGCTCATGATTATGATGATGGTGATTAATATGTTTTGCCAGGGGAATCTCGTACAATTGTGAAATATTACACAGATCTTGTAGAATCTTGAGATCTTCATACGCGTTTGAAGTTACCTCATTTTGAGTCAACGGTTCTGAAGAAGAGGAGGTTGTAGAAGAACCGAAATGGGAATCCTGGAGCAACCCATTGCGGTCTGCAAAAATAAGCATATCCTTTTCATCTTGTGACATATAATTATTAAGTTGGCTAGTGTTATTATTATTATTATTATTTTCGTGATGCTGATGCTGATGTGTATTAGTATTAGTATTATTTGACATGGGTGTTGCTGTTGATGTAGAGGTACAAAATTGTAGACCTTCTTGAATGGAATCGTTCTGTGGATGGTCGAGATCACAACATATCTCGAGAATGTTGGGGTTACAACATTGCACGGGAGTTATGCTAGGACTGAGATCAAGTCTTTGATCAATATTCTTATTGTTCTCTACCCGACCAAACTCAATGGAGCCCCTGCTGCTCGGGCTGAGACTGCTGTGTATAGTAGAAACACGTCTCCCACTATCAAAATCAAACATCAGACGTGATTGTATATCATCGCAATCGGAATCAAAACCCTCACACACACCATCCTCCTTATGAACATGGCCGTGAACAAAAGTGTATCTGTCACCATTGTGTATATGCCCATGTACCACACCTTCCCCCATCTTGTCTTGTAATTATTTGATTTTATAGTAAAATGCTCGAGAAATAAAGAAAAGACCAAAAGAATTTTTTTTTATTCCACTTTTATTTATATGAGGTAAATTTTTTCCTTGTAAATCTTAATGTAAGTTACTCATCTCTGTTCTTGGCTTTTGATTACTCTTTATTCTAGTGATATCATATCAATGTGATGTATTATTTTTTTTTCAGCACCCGAGAGGTTATCCCCACAGTTTTTTTTTTTTTTTTGGGAATTTCTTGACACATCAACCAGCACGAAATAGTGCACATGATTTTGGGTGGTAAAGGGGAGGGGCAGGAACTTCAAACAATTTTTATTTAAATTAGATCTTTTTTTTAAGGGGAGTGGTAATTAAAAAAAGCATTCTATTTATAGTAGAGAAATAAAACAAAGAAGAAGAAATAATGAAATCTGTATGTGTTTATTGTGGTTCGAGTGGTGGTAGCGACCCTGTGTACAAAGAACAAGCGCAGAGGCTTGGTGAGCTGATCTACGAGCAGAATTGGTCGTTGGTGTACGGTGGCGGTACCACGGGACTTATGGGAAGTGTGGCGCGCGGAGCGATGGGTCCCGAAAAAAGGGGCCGCGTGCACGGTGTGATTCCAGACGCGCTCGTAGCGAAAGAGAGATCCGGAACCGGAGCCGCTGCAAGCAATGCCGCTGCAAGCAATGCCGCTGCAGGCAATGCCGCTGCAGGCAATGCTTCTGCAGGCAATGCGGCTTTAGCGAGGAAAGTTGGAGACGACCCTGTTGACGGCACCACGGAGATCTCAGAGGACTTCGGGGAGACCACCGTGGTTCCGGACATGCACACGCGGAAGCGGCTGATGGCGTCAATGAGCGACGCATTCGTCGCAATGCCCGGCGGGTTCGGTACGTTGGAGGAGATCCTGGAGTGTATCACGTGGTCTCAGTTGGGTATCCACGGGAAACCCGTCGTGCTTTTGAACATCAACGGGTACTTTGACTCTTTGTTGCAGTTCTTCCAGGATGCAATCAAGTCTGGGTTCATCAGTGAGTCCAACGGTAGCATTGTGCAGGTGGCCGCTACTCCCCAGGAGGTCATCGATCTGATAGTCAATTACAAAGTACCAGAAGGTAGATTTAACTTGAAATGGTCCGATGAAGGATTGTAAGAAAGTTTATTTTTATGAAGATCATGTATAGCCAATAAAAGTATAGCATTTTGTTTTTATTTTATTTCTTAAATAATTAGTACATAGTTCCCTTGCGCCAGACGGGAATCGAATCGAAAGGGCCGAATTTTACTAAAATAAAAAATTTGACCTGAAAAAAAAAAAGAGATAAATTTTATTGATAGAACTACGAATTAACAACTGCATATAAACCAAAGCAATAACTAAAACAAAATGAATCCTGCTTTAAGGGCCTTGGGGCTAGGGAGCGTCAAGCTGCCATCCCGTAATTGGATGATCTTCTGGACTGTTCTTGCCGGGTCTCTGAGTGGTATCGGGTACGACAAGTACCAACAGAGGCAGATCATCAACAAGTATTGTGAACAGGTTAAGCCACACTCGTTGGAGCATTGTGATGTCGCTAAATCTCCACGTAAAATTACTGTATTCATAGCGCCTCCTCCTAATGATTACTTGGATACTTCATTGAAAGTGTGGAGGAGGTATATTAAGCCAATATTGTTCTATGCTGGGTTAGACTATGAAGTTATAGAGGAGGATAGACAAGGTTTGATCAGAACAGAGGTTGCCTCAAGGATTAGACAACTGCGGAGAGATATACTGGCCCTTGATGACGGTAGCAAAGAAGATGTAAAGAAGTCAACTAAGAACAATTATAGTTCTTTCTCCAAGATTGTCCCCTGGAAGAGATCAGAGAATAAGACAGATGCAGATGACGAGGAAACATTTGATCCTGAACAGGCCTTGAAGTTCAAAACGGAATTTGATTTTAGGAATATCATGGGAATCTATACCAAGGTGCCGAAACTAGATGGCATTGTGGAAGAGGACTCCTTGACCTCTGATCCCAAATTAGCAGGTGGTGTTATCTGTGTTGGAAGAGGTGCATATAAGGAATACCTAACTGGGTTACATGAAGGTTTACTGGGTCCCCTAGATCCACCTGTAGAAGAGGAAGATGACTTAAACTCGAATACGAACGACATTGGCTCTAAATTATTGAGTGCCGAGGATGTTAGCTCAGGTGAACAGGTTATAAATCAAGAAGAAAAAAAGGAAGAACAAAAGGTCGAAAATGAAGATGAAGACGAAGAATCGGCTACAAAAATCAAACTACTCAAGCCTTTTATTAAGAGAGAAGCATTTAATGATGCAGAAATACCACCTGAACTAAAACCATACCTACAAGGCTCTGAGATATTGAAAAATCCTAAAGGAGATGTCCCTTCTTTGTTATACCAACCGATTCTTGTGATACCAGTTCCTAATCTAATAGGATTCTTAACTATACCTGAAAGAATCTACAGATTTTACCAGAGAAGATATTTTGTTGAGGAAGTATGTGAGAAAACAGAAAACGTGGTAGAACAGAAAAATATAGTAGACTATAAACCAAACAAGCATATCAATCTTGCAGCTGATGAAGAAAATGACTGGCCAAGTCAATGGGTCAACAAAGGTATTGAAAAGGGCAGTGAATGGACCCAGAAACTAGTTCAGGATGAAAGAGTCGTATCAAAAATGCATGTATTTGAACTAGAAGAAAATGTTGATAGTAACGAAAAATGATTCACTTTTAACAAACTCCGGCATTTATTTGTAACATAGCAAATTACACAACTGTATATATGATTTCTTTATAATTTTAATGTAATATGATATTTCATTTTTTTTTTTTTTAATTTTTGGATTTGATTGTTTGAAAGTTCATCCATTTATAATTATCAAGCTAAAAGCAACAACAGGAATAACAACAACAACCATTTTATCAGATATTATTTCATGAACTATGTAGTACAATACTGTTCTCTGGTATTGTGTTTAGAGGACCAAAATAAATCATTCACGTGACCACCTTAAATTCTAAATTTTCCCATAGAGGATTAGCCATTTTGGTGCGGTGGACTGAAAAAAAGGGAAAAAGGGAAGAACTTGAGGATTACAAGCCCATTAATAAAAATAATTAGAACTACATGTTCTGGAAGTCAAGTAAGCAAATTAACTCATATCTAGACGGCGTGACTATATTTTAACTACAGTAATTCTAAAAGGGATGTTTTTCAAAGCACCAGTGGATATTGAAATCCAATTGGATGGAGAAGAGACCAGGAAACATGTGGATATTTCTAACCCAGTAGGATCAAAGACACTGAAGGAGAGTTATCCTTTATATGAGGATGGTGAATCTATTACTGGTAATGTCACCATAAGAGTGCGAGATGGTAAGAGGGTAGATCATTTGGGTATTAAAGTCTCGGTTGTCGGTTCTATTGATATGGTGAATGGTAACGGCAGCTCTAGTAATGGGTCCTCTCAATCAGCATTTGGTGCCAGTGCAGATGCTAAAAAAAGACCTGTTGATCAATTTCTTACACTAAGTTATGATCTATGCCCACCTGGTGACTTACAGCATACAAAAACGTTTCAGTTCTCATTCAAGGATATTAATAAACAATATGAGTCTTATAGAGGTAAAAATGTAGATGTTACTTATGCCGTGAAAGTAACCATGATACGGAAGTCTGCAGATATTTCTAAAATGAAGAGATTATGGGTATACTTGTACAATGACCTGTCAAAAAATATAATTGATGCCAATGGCTCTACGGGCAATGTGACCGAAGATAGTGAGGAACAGAACAGAGGCAAGAATGATAAGGCAGATGTGGTGAGTAAGCCTGTTAAATTAGATATAGGTATTGAGAATTGTTTACACATCGAATTTGAGTACTCGAAGTCGCAATTCACTTTAAAGGATGTAGTTGTTGGACGAATATATTTTTTGTTGTCACGACTAAAGATAAAACACATGGAGCTAAGTTTAATAACTAGGGAATCTTCAGGCCTACACACAGGAAACACTCTTACAGATACAACTGCGGTGAGATATGAAATCATGGATGGGTCACCTGTTAAGGGTGAAACAATACCCATACGATTGTTCCTTGGTGGATACAACCTAACACCAACAATGTCAAATAATCAATTCAATGTTAAAAACTATTTGAGTCTAGTAATTATTGATGAGGATGGTAGAAGATACTTCAAACAATCAGAAATAATTCTGTACAGGACAAGATAATATCTATAAACTAGAAGTAGTATAAATACCATAACTATATGTGATTTTTCATAAATAATCTAAAAATCAGTAATCTGCTCAGTGTGTACTACTGATTTATTGCACCGAATATTTTATTACTTACACGCAATGTCCTATCATGATTATGTTTCAAGTTGCTAGTGGATAGAATGAACTTTGTATCCACTACTTCGTCCATTGTTATTCTTTCATTAACATCAACCTTTAAAAATAAAAGAATAAGCTCCTTTAAGTCATCATCATCTTCTATAGAATCCATAATAACTGATATATCTCCTCCAATATATTTCTTAAAGACATTATCAGACATTCTTGCCGCTGCCCAAGGATAACTTGGTTTCCATCTACCATTGGTTCTTGCCACGTTAAACATCTGGTACATAATGATACCTAAAGACCAACAATCAGCAGGCTGACCTTTATAGGTTATACTAGAGAGGACCTCTGGTGCCATCAAAGGTTCTGTCCCACATATGCCTTTACAATCTGTTAGTCTAGTAGTGTCGTCAGTAAGTACTGCCACTCCAAAGTCAACTAACTTTATTTGACAAGCATCCTCACATATCATAATATTTTCAAGTTTCAAATCTCTATGTATCACACCGTGTGAATGTAAGTACCGCACTGCTTGACAGATCTGTCGAAAATAGCACTTTCTTTCATCAACTGTCGGAAACAGATCCATGAACAATACTCGACTTAAACTGAATGGTATATACTCCATTGTGATGGTTTTACTACCCAAATTGAGATCATATGGAGTAACCACATATTTGGATTGTTTTAATTTTGATAATGCTTCATACTCGTTGCGTAAAACCTTTACCATGTTTTCTCTATAATCTCTAGAAGGATCACGGTCGGTGGTGTATATTTTCTTAGTGACAATTTTGCCAAGTTTACGATCCATTGAAATAGTAACGTCACAAGTAGTCCCTCTGGCTATACGTATTTCTTTAAATGCATCTTTTGATTGGGTAATCTTATGTTGCTCACTTCTATTGCTTTGAGTATTTGAGGACCTTAAAGGAAATCGATTATTGCTGGAAACAACAGGCTTTTCCTTTGTAGTATTAATGCTAGAATTTCTTGAAGGTGTACTACTTCTAGAGACATTTCCTGAAGTAGTTTTATTGCTGGACTTCGATGAGTTGCTCTCACTCCTGGTGATTATCCGTGAAAACCAGGAATTAAAGGTATCAGATGTCATCTGTCTTATGAATGTAGGCTGGAAGTGCGGTCTAACGTCACTGGTCTTGCTTTCATTTTGTAAGTTAATAGCTCATACACAATGCACTTATCTTTCCTCTAAAAGCGATGAGGTATGAAAATATTTAAAGACTAAAACAAAAAAATATAAGTAAATATAACAAGGTAATTATTGAATAATATCTCATATAAGGTAATTTTTTATAAAAACAATCAAATCAAAGCAACAGCTACAAATACAAAGGTCAACTCTACTGTTCATTATAATGGATTCTGTCCCCTTTTATTCAAATGCTAACTACATAATAGAAATAAACTCGTAAGTACAGACCTAGCAACAAAACTAGGCACTACGTATCAAAATTAAACTTTGATAATGAGATATTGTTGTTTCCTTTACCCACATTGATCTGATCTTGCCTGTGCACAACAGAGGATTATTATTTATTTATTTATTTATTTTTATTTTTTTCATTTTTCCTACTGCCAGTTTTGCGTAAAATGAAAACAAAGGAACAAAAATTGAAGGTTTTTCCTAATCGGGCAATCCGTAAATAAATACTTTACTAAATTCGAATAATTAGGAAAACGGAAGGATGAGGATTATCATTTCGATCTTCAATACGTTGTGTTGTCAATAATTTAAGATAAAGAAAATCTTTTCACTTGATTTAATAAATCTGATCTCCCATGGTTCAAGTAAGGAAAAGAAAATTTTTACGACAAGTGAACAGATAAATATTTTATTTATCATTGACTGAAAATATTACATTACATTTAATTTAACTCTTTTATTTTACCAGTGAATGTTCTAAATTAAATCAGATTGAAAGAAAAGAAAAATTGAACTCAAAGATAAGAAATTAATTACAATTTTTAATTGACTATAATAATACATCCAATACCCCAAAATAATTATAATATCAGTTGTAATATAATAAAAATTAATGAGTCGACATACCAATTGGAGTTCTCATTTACGATTGGCAAGTGGGCTAGTTTCAGTAGCGGCTGGTTCGTTAGCTATTGTCTTACTTAGCGAAAGTCATAAAGTGGAAGGTGATCTTATTGTGATAGTATGTGCTACATTGATATTTGGTCTAAACTCCTTGCTAATATTTACTAGAGATGTTAACTGGGTTAATATAAAGTACTCAATGCAGATAAATAATATTTCTGTGAACGATGTTATTGTTCCTTTTATTTTTCAGGTAATTACTGTGTGTTGTAACGTTTATCTGTTTCACCGAGTAAACACAACGCATTTCATGACATCTGTGTCCCAGAAAGAGAAACATATCCTTACAGCATTACAATCTTTGTTGATTTTGAGTTTTTTCATTAGTGGAATCACATTAGGTGTTAGTTCAACAAATCCTTGTACAGTCAAACTGGGTGATAACTCCGCTAATATAAATCCAATGTACGAAGAGAAATTCGTTCCAGTTAAAAACTCTGCACAAACTTTAACACCTAGCATGGACTTCGAAAATAAATTGACGACGCTACAGAAGAATCCTACTGAAAATATACCAGAGATAGGACAAACAATAATCAATAAACCAGTTCACCCAGTTGGAGTAAGTGACATACAAGCTAGATACAATTCAAGTCATATATCTCAAGGTTCAGTTGTGGTACATCCATTAGTAAATACCGCTTATATCAATACTACAAGTGAATCACCTAATACCAAGAGAAGAAGACAGAGGTTATTATCCAAGTTCAAAAGATTAAATAGAAAATTCAAAAGTAAAAACTTTGGTACTTCGGATAATCTAAATCAGAATATTGATACTTCACCAACTCTTGAGCAGAATATCATTAATAAAAGAGGAACGATATTCTCTGAACTTTCGGGATTCTCTAAGGGCTTGTTACCTTTTGGAGGCTCAGTAATAGAAAAAGAATCAAAACCAGACAATACATCACATTCTTTAATTTTGGACGTTGCCCAACAAAGGAATCAACCGTTGGAATTATTGAACTCCCCCCAATTGGAGGATGAAAGAAATGCTATTGGTAGATTCGATAATCTTTTATTACCACCATATCTGAGAGCAAATGAGGAATTACCATATACACCCGAATTGCATAATCAATTTGAAAATGCATCACCATTATTACCCCCTCCAATAGAGAATAATATTTTGAAAACTAGGTCTGTAGGTTCTGATAATATTCTAGACAACTTTGATTTACACACAATACCACAGGCCCATGAACATGAATTTGAAAGTGATGAGTTCCCTACATCAAATCATCTCAATTATCCTAGCCATATATCTTTAGAAATGTGGGAAAAAAATAAGGACTCGTTTATTAATGGGAAAGATTCAAGACCAGCAAATCTGCTTTTACCTGTATTCACACTAGACAATACTTCAAAGACACCAGAATTCAACTTGAAGAAATTAGAAACTTTGCAAGAGAATGAAAACACCTTACCTTTAGCCGGGCTAGGTATTCAAACAAAAGAAAATAAAAACAGCTTACCTTTAGCTGGATTAGGAATTCAAACCTCGTCATCATTCAGTTTTCCGTTAAAAGAACCTTTTGGTAGTTATAGTAAAAGTGACATTGGGGAGGAATATTCAATAATAAATAGTGAAGATCAACCAAGCTCTGTTCCTTTGAGTCTATCAGATGAACCAAGCTTTCCAAAGGATATTAATGTGGATGCAATAAGTGCCCTGGATGAGTACCTGCATGACGAAGAGAATAATGAGAGTATTGATGACCATGCTATGGAAGAAAGTTTAAACCAAAATTTTTCATCTTCCTTCATAATGGATACCAACACCGCTTATGATGCTGCTACTAGGCACTCTCCAACAAAATCAGTCATTTCTGTACTCTCTGGATCAGGGAGTCTTGGTCATAAGAAATCACACAGTAGATTAACAAATTTCTTAGGTCACTCAAGAGGTAATTCATTAATAAACCAGTATAATACTGGAAACAATTCCGCCCAATCATCTCCAACTAAATCAGTAAGAAGACAGAAATTAAGTCAGAAGTTATCATTTTCTAATATATCTGATACATTTAACCCGACACCTATCAATGAAGCTAAAACATTTGGGGTGAAATATTCCAACAGCTTCAGCCACAAAGTTAATAAAAGTATAGATTTCAGCTACATCAGGACACTTCAAGGAAATGATCATAATTCCCCATCCAAAACAAGTATTAGCAGGAGCAGCACTTTAAAAGGTAACAATGACCCAGATTTACGACGCCATAGTGTAGCTACTGATATACGGTTAGATGCACCGGTATTACTGAAGAAGAGTTCCAAGTCCAGCTTCTATATGCAAACAGCCAATAAAGCTTCTGAAGAAATACATGTTATTCCTAATACTATCGAAACAGAAATTCGAGAGGTCAGTGGCATATCGGTAGATTCTGCGAAAACTTCATCCTCTGAAAAATATCCGGACATAGTAATGAGTGAATATGACAGGGAGAAATGGAACGCTTTAAAAAATATTCAACAAATACCCCAGGATTCTGCATAAATATAAAGAAGTAAATAGTACATAAATTCAGCATTTAACTTGCATTATTTCATAACACAAATTTATTAGCTTTAATGAAATGAATAATCTCATTGAATGCTTTAGTTCATTTCAAATGTGACTGTAGATTAAGCATATTAGAATCATCGTTTTATCGTCTCATCAGTTGATAATCTCGATATATATCAGGGTAATATATTTTGAAAAAAAATTTTTTGAAAAAAAAAAAAAAAATAAAAATCAATGCGATGAGGTCAGCGATGAGGTAGGTTGCATATATTAATGAAACTTTCATAATTTAATCTATAGAAGTCATACAAAAATCAAGTAAAGTAACGACAGTTGTGATTTTTTAGGCTTTGCTCTGAAGGAAGGAGCCAAATATATCATAAATAGTAATGGATTCTAACGATTTATTTGATGTCTTTTCTGCTGCTCCAGAAGAGGTTCTGGATGTATCTGATGAAGAAACCATCGAACCTGAGGTTACCGAGGTTGAAGAAACTGAGACCCATGAAAAGAAACATGCATTATCCGACGATGAGAATACAACCGATGCCTCGAAAAAGGTAAGGCCAAATAAGACATCCAATAGTAAGGAAACTTCTAAAATTGTACCAATTGTTGCAGATGCCTTTGAACAAGAAGCCTCTAGAGAAGTTGATGTCTCTGCTGGTCTGTCTACTAGCTCTACCACAGAAGTGGACGAAGATGGTAAGGTGAAACTATCCCACCAAGTTCGTCATCAAGTCGCTCTCCCTCCGAACTACGATTATAAACCAATTGGCCAACATAAGAGAACTAACGAAGCTCGTACATACCCATTTACTTTAGATCCTTTCCAAGATACGGCAATTTCTTGTATCGATAGAGGTGAATCTGTGCTAGTGTCTGCTCACACATCTGCTGGTAAGACTGTTGTTGCTGAATATGCAATTGCACAATCTCTTAGAGACAAACAAAGAGTTATTTACACATCCCCAATCAAGGCTTTATCAAACCAAAAATATAGAGAATTGTTAGCCGAATTTGGTGACGTTGGTCTAATGACTGGTGATATCACCATCAACCCTGACGCTGGTTGTTTAGTCATGACTACAGAAATTTTAAGAAGTATGCTTTATAGAGGTAGTGAGGTGATGAGAGAAGTTGCATGGGTTGTTTTTGACGAAGTTCATTACATGAGAGATAAAGAACGTGGTGTAGTCTGGGAGGAAACTATTATCTTACTTCCTGATAAGGTTCGTTATGTCTTCTTATCAGCCACAATTCCAAATGCTATGGAATTTGCCGAATGGATATGTAAAATTCACTCACAACCATGCCATATTGTGTATACAAATTTCCGTCCTACTCCTCTTCAACATTATTTATTCCCAGCTCATGGTGACGGTATCTATCTAGTGGTGGATGAAAAGAGTACATTTAGAGAGGAAAACTTTCAAAAAGCTATGGCATCTATAAGTAATCAAGTTGGTGATGATCCAAGCTCAACTGACTCTCGTGGTAAGAAGGGTCAAACTTTCAAGGGTGGTGCATCTAAAGGTGACGCAAAGGGTGATATATATAAGATTGTGAAAATGATCTGGAAGAAGAAGTACAATCCAGTCATTGTCTTTTCCTTCAGTAAGCGTGACTGTGAAGAATTGGCATTGAAGATGTCTAAATTGGATTTCAACTCTGATGATGAGAAGGATGCTTTAACTAAAATTTTTAATAATGCAATTGCTTTGCTTCCTGAAAATGACAGAGAACTGCCACAAATTAAGCATATTTTACCGTTATTAAGAAGAGGTATTGGTATTCACCATTCCGGTTTGTTGCCTATCTTAAAGGAAGTTATTGAAATTTTGTTCCAAGAAGGTTTCCTAAAAGTTTTATTTGCTACCGAAACTTTCTCTATTGGTTTGAATATGCCTGCTAAAACAGTTGTATTTACATCTGTGAGAAAGTGGGACGGTCAACAATTTAGATGGGTCTCTGGTGGTGAATATATTCAAATGTCTGGTCGTGCAGGTCGTCGTGGTCTGGATGACCGTGGTATTGTCATTATGATGATTGATGAAAAGATGGAACCTCAAGTTGCCAAGGGTATGGTCAAGGGTCAAGCTGATAGATTAGATTCTGCCTTCCATTTGGGATATAATATGATTCTGAATTTGATGAGGGTTGAAGGTATTTCACCTGAATTCATGTTGGAAAACTCCTTCTTCCAATTTCAGAATGTGATTTCTGTTCCAATCATGGAGAAAAAATTGATCGAATACCAAAAAGAATATGATGATATCCATATCGAAGATGAATCTGGTATCAAGGAATACTACGAAATTAAGCAAACCTTAAACGGCTACTACGATGATGTTCGTAAGGTAATTACCCATCCAGCAAATATTTTAAGCTTCTTACAGCCAGGTAGAATTGTTGAAGTTGTAATTGACAACAACCAGAACTATGGTTGGGCAGCAGTTGTCGATTTTGCTAAGAGAGTTAATAAACGTAACCCAACCGCTGTCTATTCTGATTATGACTCTTACATTGTCAATGTTGTCGTTAGTACTATGTTTGTCGATTCACCAATAAATTTGTTGAAACCATTCAATCCTGCATTCCCAGAAGGTATTCGTCCTGCAGCTGAAGGTGAGAAATCAATGAGTGCTATCATTCCTATCACCCTATCGTCCATCAAGAATGTCGGTAATCTAAGATTATTCATGCCTAAAGATGTCAAGGCTTCTGGACAAACCGCCACTGTCGGTAAATCTCTAAAGGAAGTTGGTAGAAGATTTCCAAACGGAATTCCTTTGATTGACCCAATTAAAAATATGAAGATTACTGACGACGATTTCATGAAGCTGCAAAAGAAGATTTCTGTACTAGAAGGAAAGCTAAACAACAATCCTCTAAGTGGTTCTGTTAAACTGAACGAGTTGTATGAAACATATGATAAGAAGCACACCATTGCTAATGACATGAAGAAGCTGAAGTCCCAGATTACTGAATCTCAAGCCGTGATACAACTAGACGATCTACGTAAGCGTAAGAGAGTGCTTCGTCGTCTTGGCTTCAGTACTCCAAACGATATAATCGAGTTGAAGGGTAGAGTAGCTTGTGAAATCTCTAGTGGTGATGAATTGCTATTAACAGAACTTATTTTCAATGGTAACTTCAGCTCTTTGAAACCAGAACAAGCTGCTGCTTTATTATCTTGTTTTGCTTTCCAAGAACGTTGTAAAGAGGCCCCAAAACTAAAGCCAGAACTGGCTGAACCACTGAAAGATTTGAGGGAATTGGCAACTAAGATAGCCAAGATTATGAAAGACTCCAAGATTGAAGTTGTAGAAAAGGACTATGTGGAAAGTTTCCGTCACGAACTAATGGAAGTTGTGTACGAATGGTGTAAAGGTGCCACATTTACACAAATCTGTAAGATGACTGATGTCTACGAAGGTTCTTTGATCAGAATGTTTAAGAGACTTGAGGAACTGGTGAAGGAATTAGTGGATGTTGCAAACACCATTGGTAATACCGATCTTAGAGAAAAGATGGAAAGTGTCTTGAAATTGATCCACAGAGATATTGTTTCCGCTGGTTCTCTGTACCTATAATTTTAATTTAAACCTATTTTATTTTTTCAAAAAAAAAGGGGGAGTTGGTAAAAGCTCACTTTGATATGTAGCCATAAAACTTTTGTATACTAATTAAAAATAATATAATACTTATTAGCACAATTAATTTATTAATATGCACTGCCAAGGGTTCACCCCATATTATTTTTTCTTTATTTATTTGAAAGAAATAATTCTATGCAGCAGACCCTTATTTTTTTCTATTGTCTTCTGCTTGGTTTCCATTGCAGCCATGCGTCGTGGATTTGCCTTCCTGCACTGAAACAACCCCGTTTCTATGGAGATGATCCTTAGAAAGTTACGTAGTGGTACTTTAAAAAAAATTAAAGATTCCGGGGCTTGATATCACAAAGAAACTATCGCAGAGAAAATGAACTTCCGTGACAGGGACAACATTAAAAAAAAGTTAAAAAAAATTTAGAACATCTAAAAATTTTTTTTTTTTTTTTTTTCAGAAATCAAGAATCATTCCTACCAGTATCAACCTAAATTTACATGGAGTTTAACAATGCAGAATTTTCTTGGAGAATTCGGATATATTTCTTGGTCCATTTATTAAATGGAGATACTTTTATGAGATAATGATAGTTTAAACAACGGTAGTTTATCATTCTAATATAAATAAGGAACTCTCGACCACTTTGAGAACTCCAATTTTTTTTCTGTTTTTATTTTTCATTATATTTTATTATCATTTGATATTTCTTAAGAGAAAACGTTTATTACTACACCAACCCTCCACAACAATACTTTGCTAATAGTAGATTTTCTGCTTAGAAACATAAAATAAAATGCATTCTGTGGTGTCAAAAAACAGGTTACCTTCACTATATAAGGATTTTAGATTGCTTGAAGATGTAAACCCAGAGGGCTACAACGCTAATATAAATTCATGGAAAATTCATCTATTAGAGAATGTGTTTCCAGAAATGGATAGCATTATTCTTAAGACAGGTGATGCGTTTTTACAGTCCTTGTATATGAAAGACTATGGTGTTCCAAAGAGCATAGATGTCGTGATTGATTCCCTAGTGGATGAACAGGTATTGATTAGATTACAGGAATTTGAAGCAGCAAACTCTGATGATAACGACGGTACTGTATCAAAGCTATTCAAATGGGTTCGTAAGGCATCAATACAGAAGTTGACCAGATTTCATAGTAGAAGCAACGAATCTGATACACATTATTTAAGGGATGATTTGTTTGTAATAACACCCATACTTGAAAGCAAATATAAGACAATTTACGAGGTAATAAAGCATAATATTTTAGCGAAGGCCACGACCATATGTGACCTAGTATTACCGAAAAGTGATTTCTACCAGCAATCTGGCATGGACACAGTTATGTCAGTTAATGACCACCTAGAACATAAAGTGTTTTTGGATTACTTGCAATATCATGCTAAAATAATTTTGCGTAATGATAACCTTATAAAAATAATCGATCCCCTTGTTGAAAGCATATACAAATCGTTTGGGAGTGGGATAACAGAAAATGATGAAAGGATTGCTGATATAAAGGCATGTTCAAACCATTTAGAAAGTTCCATTGAAAAATATGAAATAGAAGTCAATGAACTTAGATATAGAATTTTCAAGGAAGATTTTATAAAATTACCAAAAAAGTTGCAACTGGAATACAAAAAAGCTGCACTTTTTGCACAAAGAGTATTATTTCGCTTATTGACTTTCAGAAATAATCTTCGAGAAGTTCAGTATCAGCTAGACATGAGTGTTTCTAATATGTTACTTTTTGGTGCTCTAAAATCATCCAAATCAGTAATACATTCAATAAATAATGAAATAGGATCACTTGACAAAGTACAGGACCTACTAGAGGAGTTGAGAGAAGAAAACCTCAATGCCGATGAGATTAATAAGGTTTTATCATCCCAAATTGCCAGATTTGATGATGAAGAGCTGGAAGAAGAGCTACGTGAATTACAATACAGTCCGCTGGGTTCTGATGATTCTGTTAAGGTCTCCGAAGTAAACAGCTCTACTGAGGAAGAGAACAGGGTGATTGAACAACTCAATAAATTGAAACTAAAGGACCAAGAGAGACCAAGACTCTTCGAAGACTCGGATGAAATCAATCAGGGAATAAAAGTCGAAGAGAAACTAATTGCCCAGGAAGAGGCTTTATAAGGCAGTAAAACGAAGACCTAACAAATACATTTGAAACAAGCATACAATTATAATAATGATAGCCCAGTTGATAACAGAATACATTGCATGGCCTTAATAAAATGCATTAAATATTGGCCTAAAAACAAAAGGAAAGGGGCTTTTAAATTTAAATTGGGAAACTCTTTTTTTTAACTATTCCCCCCCCCCCCCCCCAAATCATATAAAACTAATACGTACTTTAAATTTTAATACTATATAATAATATAATATCCAATACCTACAAAATAACAAAGAAACAACAAATAACTATATTAAGTAAAAAAAAAAGATTATTAATTTAATAAATAAATTGTAGACTAAAAAAATGTTTTAAATAAATAGACAAAACAAAAAGGCAGTTATATTTTTTGTCACCTTTCTATTTATATATAAATTTCTTTAACCATATGTTTATCATAAGAGTAGAAGTGGTTACTGAATTGCAGTTAGCCTGAAAAATGAATTAAGACACATGTTTGTGGTTTAAGGACGAATATTAAAAGATGGTTCCCTTGCAATATTTTGCAAGGAAAGTAAGAATATTGATTGAAAAGAAGAAAAAAAAAAGAATACTAATAAATAGTGGCTCCAGACAAATATAATCGAGGGTAATTAATTTAATACGAATGCATAGTCGATTTTTGGAGTGTAAAGGTTAAAAATTAAAAGGTTTTGATTCAACGAATGTGAATAATAAATAGGGGATTTCTTATTACTTTAAATTTTCTTTTTTTTTTAGAATGCAATTGGTGACTCTGCTCTGGAAGGAATATTACTTTCGAAGGACTTCTTGAATTTTATTGCAGAGACATTAGATACAGAGCTATCATCTAGTTCTTGATTCATTTCCAATAAACTGTTATACTGGGTGTTTCCGACCATGGACGAAGAGTTATTGGAGATTTCGGTACTAGTTCTATGAACCAGTGGGTTAGGTGTTATCTGCTGTGAACTGTCCTGTACAACTTGTACGTCTGGGTCGTCGATCCAGCATTTCTTTAACCGAACGATAAATTCTTTTAACAGCGAGTTTCTTCTATTTCTCTTTTTAGAGACTCTGGTCCTTGGTCTTGTGTCATTAGGTTTCATCATCAGTATGGACCTTGGTGTCAAATCCAACTCCGCGAGCGTCTTCAGCTCGTCCTCGGCCTTGTAGTCCATCCTTGGGATATTTCTGTGGAACAAGTAAGGCACCTCACCATCCGTTCTGAGGTCACATAGCCACTCCCTCACAGATTTCAGAGTGTCCGTTGAGTTAAAGGTGTATTTAACAGAGTCTCCGTTGGTGAACCGTATCTGGAGTGTGCAGGTATCTGTGTGCAGTAGATGTTGCCCTTGCCTAAAGTTATCAAAGAGGGCCTTCTCGTTGTGTTTCGTACCATTCCTCCTCTCGAGTTTATCAGCCTCTATCAAATCGAGTATCCTTCTCCTTTCGTCATCGTCACGACGGTGACACCTCTTGACAAAACTGTTCAGCTCCGCAACGGTGCTGCACCGCATCGCCACGTCTCCACCGTCTATGACCGTGTAGCTCGGAACCGACACAGGCCCGTACACTTTGTCAAACCACACAAACGAGTCTGTACCCGCCACCACTTCCACCACTTCTACTCCAGGGACCTCCACACCGGTGGCTTGCTCCTGTACCGCTACCACTAGCCTGCTCCTGTACCGGAGACATTTCCACAACTTCTCCTCGATCATTACTTTGTTTATTTGCTTTTTAGATATCTTGTATTGTCATTTAAGATGTTCTTTGTTGTAGAGAGTATATTCTTTGTGTGTAGAGAGTATTTATATGGGATCAGGAAGAGAAAATCTAATGACCGATAAAATGTAAAATGATTATTACCACATCATCCCTATTTTACCCTTTCCGGAGAAAAAGCGTTAAAAACAATGGCAGAGAGTCCTCGAGGGAAAGCTCCGCTCAGAAAGCTTTTGCTCAGAAAGCTCCGCTCAGAAGGAGTCAACAAAAACAAAACTTTCAGGGGTTAGGGTTGGGAGTCTTTGCTACAGAAAATGCCGCAGAGGAAAATACCGCACTATTTTTTTTACAATGCAGTTGGAAATAAACACCGCAGGGGGATAAACACCGCAGCAGGAAAAAAATGTAGTGGAGTAAATCATCACCGGGTACGGATACGGGTACGTTAATCCGGGTTTCTCAATTTTTTTTTTTTACACAGATGTAGCACCAGTTACGAAGTTGCACATGTACATATCTTTTTTTACAAAAAACGACACAAGATGGAAAATTTAAATAAAAAAAAAGAAAGAAATATAGAAAGTCAGATAGGAGCGAAAGACTAAATTCGATGGAAATTTTTATCTTCACTTATAAGATATCAGTTGAACTATGCATTAGGAAAAAATTGTATCATCACTTCTTTCTATACTCTCTTCTCTCCTTATTTGGATGCCTATCCAAAAATAAGAATAAAAAAGATCCTTGGTTTTCTTTCTTGAGCAGAGAGAGACAAAAAGAGAGATATACAAAAGAGCTACAAGAAAAGTCCTTTTTATATATTACGCGAGCGAGCGAGCGAGCGAGCACAGTTTAAAAAAAAAAAGTTACATGAAGAAAAAAAAATTGTTTTTGTCAGATTTGACGATTTAGGGTTTTCTTAGTATTTGTAGCCTGTCTTTGTTCTTTGGATCACTTTGTCTGATACCAACTTTGCTACTGCGTCTTTGAACTCGCCCACACTGGCGCCTTGTGTAGATAGTGTAGAGAACAACTCGTCTTGGGATAACTCTGGGGCTGCTTTTAAGTTTCTAGCAATTGCAGCCTTGATCAATTCTTGTCGCCAAAGAGAGCTGTACCCTTCACTATGAGGCCGTGTACTGGCCCCACTAGTAGTAGTATCTGAGGATGATGGGGCTCTTTGTGCAACCATAGGTATTCTTAGTTTGCCGTCTTTGACTCTCTTTGGGTCGGGTTGGAATTCGTTGTTGATACAGAACCCGGCACCTGTAGACACAACTAACCTCGCTGATTCAAACGATTGTATTACTTGCATTATCGTGTCCGGTTTCAGCCCTGTCCTCGTACAGGCCATTTCAACAGTCACAATCTCGTCTTCATTGAATAAATCAAGGACACATGTTTGGTAGATACTCAGGTTCAACACCAACTTCTTCCTGTTCTCCAGTAGGAACGGTGTCTCTACATCACAATGTTGTAACGAGTATACCGGGACCAAAGTCTTTGCGTCGGAAGACGCGGTGTTTTCTTTAAAGAATCGGTGTATATCCTCCCACTGCTGTTGTAACTCCTGCGGCAAGATCAATGCTTCATTAGCTTCCTTTTGGAATACCGTTGGGACATTCCTCTTATCAATTATTAATGGCACCACATGTTGATTATTCTCCTTCTTGTAATCCTGTAAAAACAAATAGCTTTTTCTCAATGAGAGATATAGATCATAAAGCGCATGCATCTCATCAGTCTTCTCATACAGAGAGATCAGCGCGTATAAAACGTTCATCTCAAGATAACTAAAATCACTGATTGTCTCATAGATTTCAGGTCCTTGCATAATAGCTCGTCTAAATAATTTTTGCTGGTGTAACTTCAAAAATGATGATTCAAATTTTAAAGCGCTAGGTAAAATGAAGAGACACCGGTCGTGGAACTTGTTTTTGGCTAAGTCTTCTCTAATCTTATACTCAGACCCTGCTTCAATAGCCTTTTCATGGTTTCTATTGTATTTCCTAATCTTCATCTCCAGTAACTTTTCAAAACTTTCATACATCTGTAAAGAGCCAGAAAAACATTCACAGAGCTCCTCCATTATGAGTTTAAGCACTTTTCTATCAAAATAAAATAACATGGCAAGATTAGTAGCCTGAATGAAAATATTCTCCAAGGATGACTTTGATTCCTTGGCAGTTTTCAACTTGCGATGAATAAATTTCGTAATATAAGAATAATAGTTGTCACTGCTGCCATTATTATTATAGAATTTCCGCAGCATGTAGTGTGCATCATCCTTTCGAAGTTCAAGGTTCTCATCGGCAATTTCCAAACGATTTTCATATTTTTTCAACATATAGTTCAGAATTTTCAAAAAGATACTCTCATCTAGAAATAATTGTAGGTATTTGTTAGAGTTTCTGCTTTCCACATTACATAATTTTCTTAATATCAATTCTTTCCTTACGCCGACGTATATTATTTTCAAAAAAGTATCATCAACTTCACCAGTCTTTAAACGTTGAATATCGGAGTTAATGTGATCTTCAAGGAATTGAGATGTTGAATAGCCCTCCGACACTTCTAACCCATAACAACTTAACATTGAAAACATAGAATATTGAGGCTCAAGTTGAAGTAGTCTCGAGTCCATTATCTCCTGTGTCATTATTTCAAACGAACATTCCAATACTTCCTTCAAATCATCACCTAACCTCTCCTTGATTTGATTTATTAAAGTATAAAAAGTGTAATCCATAGCACTTTCCCGTTTACAGATATTCCGCATAAGCTTTGGGTAATTCAAAAATGCATACTCTGAAACTGCAGCAATTGCAACCAACAAGTCTCTAAGTTTTGTAATATTATCTTTCATCGAACGATGAAGTTTGATATACTTCTCCTGCTGCAGCTCCGATGTGTCTTCCTTGTCCAATCCCAGCGTATTAAACATATCATCCACATAAGAAGCTGCTATTATATCCAGCTGACCACTGACAAACTTCCAAAACTCCTTAACGCTAGTATACAACCTTGCTGAACCATCTGTTCGCAGTTTCTTCACATCTCTCAAACGGTCTTCGGAGTGAGAATCAACCCGCCTCTGTGTTAAATAACGGCATTTTTCCTTAAACATAGGTGATAGTAACTCTAATTCTCTTAGTTTCTCAGCAAAAATTGAGCATGAGATATTCGGATCGAGGGTTTGCTTGGCATAATCTAAATATAGTTTCAAATCAGAATAAAGGGTATCCATCTTTATCTTCTTTTCTTTTGGATAAAACAAAACAACCTTTCACTTTTCCTTGTCTTATTTTGATCCCAGAAGAAATCTATTGTTTACTCGTCAATTTCTATTGAAAATTAATAAAGTTCTTGCATGAATCTGTTCTGTATAAATATCATTGCTTGATCACCCAAAGGTATCCATAAAAAAATGAAATAAAAAAAAAAAAATTAATTTTTGTAATTTAAAGGGTACACTTGACAATTAAAGAAATACCAAACGCTTAAGCTTTCAAAAGTCTGACATAGGTACCAATTATGATTCTGCGAAGACCAATAATAATTAATCGGCTGCTAGGCAGTAGGAGGTTTATAGGGAACGGTGGCCCAAGAGCATCAAACACTCCGTTTGATCTAAAAGAATGTGATGAGAAATACAAAGAATTGAACACAATGTATGAGGAAATGTTTACCACACAAGAGAATGAGCCTGTGGCTGGTGACTTATCAAAATTATCTACCCAAAAAAATGAAATTGAGACATCAGATATCGATGAATTGAATGCAGAAATTGCATCGATTTACTGTGTACCCAAGAAAAAAACGATCGACAGATCAAGGTTCAAGCCGATAACCTCCAAAAACGATTTTATTGAATTGGTGAAGTCCCCTGGTAAATTTGTCATCACAAGCACGTCAAATAATCCGTACTTCAATCTAGCGTTGGAAGACTATGTCTTCCGAAATACACCAATTGACACTAAACACAAGATATTCGACAGTAATCGGTTATTGCTCTATATAAACAATAAATGTGCGGTGATAGGTAAGAACCAAAACGTATGGGAAGAATTATATCTGAATAATCTGAAAACAAAGGGATTTGAGTTCTTAAGAAGATTATCTGGTGGGGGAGCTGTGTTGCACGACAGAGGCAACGTTAATTATTCTTATATTAGTTCAAGAGATGAATTTGACACCAAATTTTTCAATGGTAAAATAGTATCCTGGCTCAAAGAGTTTGACCCCAGTTTACCTGTAATCCAAAACGATAGAGGTGATATCAACTATACATCATATAAGATAAGTGGTAGTGCATACAAGGTTGCACAAGGTAAAGCATACCACCATGGAACAATGCTCATTAACTCGGATCTAGCTAATTTCAAACAGCTGCTGAAACCTTCTGAGATTGATGGAATCAAATGGAACACCCACAGTGTCAACAGCGTTCGTTCGCAGATCAAGAACTTGCCGCTACCTTCGACGGATACTTTTATAGATATCTGTTCCGGGGGTTTTAACCGGATGTACTCTTTGGAGAATGACGTGTATACCTGCAATGAAAAGGACGTCCTAAATGAAGATATTATAAATACAATGGAAAAGTTGAAGTCCTCTGAGTGGAAGTTCCATAGTGGCCCCAAGTTTGAGCTCGAAATAACAAGTAAGGACAATTCCACAACAGAATCCATTGCTGTTGAAAAGGGTTATATAGTAAATTCTACAATTGAGGGCATAGAAAGCATGGACTTTACCACGTTCCTCGAGAATATCAACATGTATATAGACATTGATACGTCAAAACTCCTGTAAATATTCTTAAAAAAAAAAGCAAAACATAATCCAAGCATCGTTATTTCAATAACAATTATTACATGTATATATGAATTTTCTGTAATTTTTAACAAAAACCAGCTGCTATATAACGAATATTTAAACCCTATGTATTCAGCAAATACCAAGTGTCCCAGTGGCCGAGTGGTTAAGGCGATGCCCTGCTATTCCATCTAAGCGAACAGCATTTAGGCATTGGGTTTTACCTTCGCAGGTTCGAATCCTGTCTGTGACGCTAATTTTTTTTTGTTTTTTTAGGTGAGCTATATCCCGGGTAACTTAAACCTGAAAAATTTTTGAATTTTTTTTTTTTTTTTTTTTGGGCGATGAGCATCGATTAAAACAATGCTTGCGGTCTTGTGATATTGAGTTTACTTATTTCAAAGCCTATTTCTCCTGTCTTTTATTATAATTTACTGTTGTTTATTAATAAAAAAATAAAATAAGAACAAAAGGAAAATGGGTAAAGCTAAGAAGACTAGAAAGTTTGCGTTGGTTAAGAGGACTTTGAACACTAAGAAGGACCAACGTTTGAAGGCAAATCAGGATAAGATAGAGAAGAAGGATGATCCCGAACTGACAAGAAATATTCCACAAGTTTCCAGTGCTCTGTTTTTCCAATACAACGAGGCCATCAAGCCTCCGTACCAGGTTCTAATCGATACCAACTTCATAAATTTTTCCATCCAGAAGAAGATAGATATAGTCAGAGGTATGATGGACTGTCTGCTGGCCAAATGTAACCCACTAATAACGGACTGTGTAATTGCAGAACTGGAGAAGCTGGGTCCAAAATACAGAATTGCTCTGAAACTGGCAAGAGACCCTAGAATAAAAAGACTTACATGTTCACACAAGGGTACCTATGCAGATGACTGCATTGTGCACAGAGTTCTCCAGCACAAATGTTACATTGTAGCAACTAATGATGCTGGGCTGAAACAAAGAGTACGGAAAATACCAGGTATCCCATTAATGAGTGTGGGTGGCCATTCCTACGTGATAGAGAAGCTTCCAGACGTATTTTAAGCTTTTCTTATATAGGAGTATATCGCTGTATAGTAGTTTATAAAGGTTTGAGTTTAATGGATAGCAAAACTGTAAAGCACTTCGTTGCGAGGTATAATGCTCATCGCAAGAAATTTTCATACGCTTTAAAACCTACTTTTTCAATACTTTTTTTTTTTCAATAGTGAGGATTCATTTAATCTCTCTTAAAGTCTTGAGTTTTAATTTTTCAAATAAAACAATTTAGTCGTAGCGGATTGGACACCATACTTTTATCACTTGCTATCCCTCGTCTTTTTGAAGTCCTTTTATTTTAATACTCTCTTCCACCATTGTCGACGCTCAGCGGACAGCGAGGATTATATTAGGGGAGTCCCAACAAAATATTCGATAATAAGACCTAAGACAATTATTTTATATTACATTTTGAAGACTAAAAAAACGAACAGTAATAATGGCCGGTATTTTTTCAAAGACGCTTTCTGAGGTTCATCCATCCTTATTAACAGGTGGTATGGGTATTACCAATACTCATAGAAGGATATCTCTTGGATTTTTCCCACCGAATAGAAAGAACCCTTTGGTAAGGAAATATAGAAGGAAGAGGACTACACCAAACAATAATGATCAAAGAAGTTTCCAATCGCTGGTCGACGATTTCGGTAGTTCAGTCCACGAGCCATCTCAATTTTTGAATCATATCGAAGAAGAACCTGAGGATTTGTACTACGATGATATGGAAGGTGGGGAGTTGAGTAGAACTGTTTCTTTGCCCTCGCTGGTATCTGATACACCTGCATTGTCACCTCCGGACACTGATTGGATCATACAAGAACATGAGCGCAGATATTCATCAGTTTACAATTCCGATAATGAATCAGATGATGGTAATGATGAACAAATTAGCACTAGAAATAGTGTAAATAATTACCGAGATTACGACGATTTTATGAATAGAGTTAAGGCGCAAAAACAGGTTTACGAATCAATTTCAAGACAGAAAGGGAAAAGGCGACCTTCACTAATATCAGTTACTAGTAGAGGAACCGTTCCAACGATTTATCAAGATCTGTCTGATGCCGATATCGAGGGTCTTCAAAAGCTACCAGATAAAATATCATTTAAGGAAGAAGCAAGAGTACTTTCTTCTTTCTCATTTCCATTAATTTTCACCTTTCTGCTTGAACAAATTTTTCCTATGGTGTGCTCTTTAACAGTAGGACATTTGGGTAAGAATCAGTTAGCAGCAGTTTCATTAGCATCTATGACCTCAAATATAACACTGGCAATTTTTGAAGGTATTGCCACTAGTTTGGATACACTTTGCCCTCAGGCTTATGGTTCTGGCAGATATTATAGTGTAGGAGTACATCTACAAAGATGTATCATCTTTTCATTTGTTATTTTTATTCCTTTTGCCTTATTCTGGTGGTTCTCAGAGCCAATTCTCTTCCTTGTTGTTCCAGAAAAAGAACTAATTCACTTAACATCACAGTTTCTCAGAGTCCTTATCTTTGGGGCTCCAGCTTATATTATGTTTGAAAATCTTAAAAGATTCTTACAAGCACAGGGTATATTTGATGCAGGTATCTATGTATTGGCTATCTGTGCTCCCTTGAATGTTTTAATGAGTTACCTACTTGTTTGGAATGTCTATATTGGTGTTGGATTTATTGGTTCGGCAATTGCTGTAGTATTGAACTTCTGGTTAATGTTCATTTTACTGCTACTATATACCATCTATATTGATGGTAAAAAATGTTGGGGCGGATTCTCGAAAAAGGCTTTTACACATTGGAAAGACTTAGGTCACTTAGCATTTTCAGGTATTATCATGTTAGAAGCTGAAGAATTATCCTATGAACTCTTGACATTGTTTAGTGCGTACTTTGGTACCTCTTATTTGGCTGCACAATCAGCAGTATCAACTATGGCCGCATTACTATATATGGTACCTTTTGCAATCGGGATTTCTGCCTCCACTAGAATTGCTAACTTCATTGGAGCAAAAAGAACTGATTTAGCTCATAATGCATCTGCCGTCGGTATAGTGTTTTCATTTGGTGCAGGTCTATTCAATTGTTGTTTATTGGTGTTTGGACGCAACATCATAGCCCGTGTCTACTCAAAAGAAGAAGAGGTTATCACCTTAATCAGTGATTTACTAAGACTAGTTGGTGTTGTTCAAATATTTGATGCACTCAACGCAGTAGCTGGATCATGTTTGAGAGGCCAGGGTATGCAAAGTTTAGGTAGTATTGTAAATTTGTTAGGGTATTATTTATTTGGAATACCTCTTGCATTGCTTTTGGGATGGTTTTTTAATTGGAAACTTTATGGTTTATGGGTTGGTATTGGTAGTGCTATGTTAGCCATAGGTTTAATAGAAGCATACTATGTTTTAAATCCTAACTGGGAAAGTATTCTAAATTATGCAGAAATTCTAAAAGAAACTGAGGACGATGAAGACTTCGATGATGAAAGTTATTTTACCGATTCAGACGATGATGAAAATGATGTTAATGAAGCCACAGCATTGTTGAGATAGGTTAGCCACATCAATATGGTGACCATTTATTTTTTATTTTTATAAACGTAGCTATTTTATATTCTTTAGATTGGGATGAATAAATCATATATTTACTGTTGAACGTCTTAACCTATTTATTTACAAGTATTTGACTATTTAAAGGTAATAAAGGAGCACTGCAAAGGAAATTTCTATTTAAACCATTAAATAGTAGCTTCTTCACCTTGTTTTTTTGCACGTTTTTGCTTCCTCTCATCCTTACGTTGCTGTTGGGCTACCTTTTTAGACTCCTTAACCAATACTCTGTCACCGAAGAACTTATAGTCTTGCATATATCTTCTATCTAAATTGAACTCTTCTAGAACAGCAGCGTCATTTAGGCCCAGTTTCTCCAAAGTCCAATAATATCTTTCTGGGTTATCACGCTTCAAATACCTCAGAATGCTTTGTCTCTGTTGCACCAGCATTCTCAATATTCTCGTATTGGCATTATCTTTCTTATGGCTCTGTACGTGTTGTGCCAGATTATGTATTTTGACAGTCATGCAGGCTGCTTGGACCTCACTTGAACCAGTGTCATTTGGAAACCTTTGAAATTCTTCACGAGCCAAGCGCAATGCAATTTTCATAGAATCCTTCCTATTTGCGTTTCTAATATTTAGAATTCTAGAAATGGCTTCTTGACGATTCGCCAAACTGTCCGAGGTTTCCGTCTGAGCCAACTCCGGATTCAATGGAGATAAGTTCCTGTATTCCTGCTTTGTTGCTTCAATACTGGCCAAAAACTTTTCTACATCTTGGTACTCATATCCTCCGGCTAAAACATTTGGTTCTTTAATCTCCGCCATAATACGATTGATAAAGGGTGTATCCTTTCTACCAAGTACGGGATCAACTTTTTCTGATGAACTCTTTATGCTGGCTTGTCTAGCCTCATTCTTTTGTCTCCTTTTCTGCGCCTTCAAAAACTTCACAGCCCTAGCACCTTGGGTTACTGTTGTCGCATGATATGACCTGTTAATTGCAACGGCTGATGTTGGAAATCTGGATATTATTGTTCTATTAAACATATCTTGTTAGTATGTTGGTATGTTTGTATGTTATCTATTGGTGTTTGGGTGGTCTATTTCTTCGGAAAACCTTAATTATGGAAGGAATTGAGTTACAGCTTACCGTATACTCAAATTGATTAGCTTGCAGTAAAGAAAAAAAATTCGATGAGAACAAGCTCCAAAATTAAAGATTAACAAAGGGGTATTGATACAATCTCCAGCACAAGTTCCAGAATATGATATTTTGCTATCTTGGAGAGCTAATCGCTAGAAGTAAAAAGGTCTAAAACATCGACTTTTCCATCTATTTTTAAATTCTTAAAAACATTTATCCTCTTCGAGAAGCGAGGGACCTTTTCCTCCGGCCCCGGGATTACGTAGTAAGTGATTAATATGTAAATAAAACCAATATTAAAAGAAGATTATATTTAGTTTTATCTCGGCTGAGCAGATGGGTACAATGGTATTATTATATCTATAGTTTATGTTTATTTACAGGTATAGTTTGAGTATTTAATTTTTGCGGCTTTATGGATGGGTCTAGTCCACAGCTTTCAAAAATAGAATAGCGCAAATAATCAATGCCAAACCTCTTCGGAAGATGTTTCGTTATTTTAGAGTTTGTAAAGATCAGCTTGGGTAACGTTGGCAATTGTTTGATGTTTGAATTGTCGATTTGTTGCAGGAACCTATCGACATTTTTTATCTTGTCCATCTTTGTGAGTACTATTTCAAATGGTATACCATTCTCTGTTAGGTATTCCAGTATATGTTCATCATTCATAGTAAGCATAGATTCTGCCGAAATAAGAACAAAACATCTACGAAGTTCCTTTCTATTCAACAAATATTGCGTTGTTATATCACCTTGTTCGCCAGAACTATGAAAACCATACCCAGGCGTATCAACTAATCTAAATCTGTTCCCAATATTATAACAATTTAATGTCTTTGTGAATCCAGCACGGCTAGACATACGTGCAAAACTATCCAAATCTTTATTTTGAAATTTAGTATTTAAATTATTCAAAATGGTCGATTTTCCAACATTTGTTTTCCCAAGAAAGGCTATCTCAGGTAGTGGATTAACTAATTGAAACGGGTATTTAGTCTTTCCTGGAAATAGCCGAGAATCCTTGATAAAATCATGGGCAGTATCTTGTTTCAACTCCGCATACATTTTAGTGACCTGTTCACTTGGAATATCCGAAAGTTTTGCAGCACTCCATTCATAGACACATTGTGATTTATTGAAGAAACGGTTAACAAAGTTCAGATCAGTCACAGACGGTTGCTGATAAAATTTATTCATCTCACAATTGAGAGTTTGCCATCTAGTTTTGCAGTGATTATTTTCCTTTTCCATTGCTGGATATTTAGCCCTCTTTTTTAAAGAAGTTTCCTTTTTTGGAAGAACATTTTCAATTGTTAAAGACTTCAACTTGACCTGCTTTACAATTGCCTTAGCATCAATTAATTTGGCAGATGATACCTTCATTTGGAGAATAAAATAGCACACTTAAACCTCACAGCAAACACATGGCCCTCTTCATTCTTCCAAGCTAAAGATTATAGTGTTAATAAAAATATTACAGACAGACTCAAATCATAACCATCCTCTTTTTTCGATCTAATGTAATCAATTCAAAACTGCTTCAATTTCTCGTGTGAAAAAGAATGAGAAAAACAAAAACGAGAAAAGCAGGAAGCTTGCAAAAAATATCTTGGAAGAACAACATTGATAAAAATATTACATACGGATTTTTAAAATAATGAAGAATGCAAATACTGATTTATATAGAAAAGTCTATAGGATTTTGACAGTATTAATTATCGAGAAATTGTTGTTACATTTCATAATATAACACAATTAGTTTTAATTTTTTTTTTCTTTTTTTTTTTGTTTGTGTGTGCATGTGTATGTCTGTGTGTCTGTGCGTTCTACTATCATATTGATATTGACATTCGATAGACATTCCCATTTTGGATTAACCTTCAATTATTAGAAAATGATCTTTTTTATTAGTTACAGGATTGTGTCCAATATTTAGGCTAATTAGGGATTGTTTAGCCACCAAATAAGTTACCAACAGCACCATCTTCGGTATTAGGATCATCAAGCATATCTCCACTATCCTTATTCTTTTTCACTAAACGTTCGTTAGCTTTCTTAAGTATAGCTTCACGCTTTTCTTGTTTCTTGTTTTCTTGGAGTGCTTGCTCATCATCAAAATCACTTCTTCCTAAAGAATTCTTAACCCAATCGATAAACTCAACCATGAGCGCTCTTTGGCTTTTATAGTCATCGACATTCTTCAACTCCTCATATAATGTATTAATATCGTAACCACCAGAAAGCTCATAAAAGAATTCTCTCGCGGAAGGATATTCACGACACAGAGTTAAAAATAATGAAGTGAAAACATACAAAGCTTCACTAAAGAAGTCCTTGAAAGCACTGTTACAAAGAACATTAAGAAGCAAATTCTTCATCAATTCGGTTGTAAAAAATTCATCGACAGATTCATTTTTGGCAGCAACCTCCGTGATGCAACCTTTCATTACCAAAATAGAATTGAATGAACATTTGCTGTCTTTATATGCCATCAGATGATTAACCAACTTTAAAAATGGTGCTAAAATGTTGAGGTCATTAAATATAATCTTTCTCATTTTTAATTGGTGGGATGTCAAATTACTTCTTGCACTTTGAGAGCTAACACTGGCTTGTCCAACACAATCTATAACAATTCGAACAACGACAGTGGTTAATTGTCTCAATAAATTTTCCTCCAGAATTTCTTCTGTCATCTTATCATTATCGACTGGTGCCGGATTCAGTTCCATGACATCCATTCTACCAACCCATTTCTGATATAAAAGCCTATCCAATACTTCGAAGAGCTTAGGCAAAAATGCTCCCATAAACCTTGGTGCATTTTCATCAGGACAGTTTTTTAACATGGGTCTAATGGCTATATTCAAAATGTGTTTCCATCCATGTGTTGAAACACCTGGACTAATGTCATTGGAACCTGGTTTAAATATGGCTATTGAATTAATAAGCATATCTGGAACTTCATCAAGTTCAAAAAATATACTACCTAAGGATGAAATTGCGCTTAATACGAGTAAAGTGTATTCTCTGGTATACCTGATAATATGGCCAACCGAATCTGCAAAATCTCTCAAAGTTTGCATTGCTTTCATATGTTCATCAATAAACTCATCCTTAGATTTACTAGAAGCCCCTGCTTCCCAAAACCTTTCTACTGTTGTACATTTAACAAATGTTTGAACTACTACAGGTAAAGTATTCCAATTATCAGGATCATGATAGGATTGTAGTTGATATAATAGTCTCATCAAATATGGTAAAACAGGTATAATTCTTGGCTTCCACAATTCCTGAAGCCTTTTGAACTCATCATCACCCTTTATACTTTGCATGGAGTAATGTATGAACATTCTTGTTGCTCGGACAGGAAATAAGGTCTGCCAACGTTTTGTTAGTTCTGCTTTTAAACTCCTACCTTCATCATCAATAGGTATAGCTAACAAATCACTATTTTCATTAATTCCCCTTCTTTGAAAGTACTCAGCTATCTGAACAATACCTAATCTCTCCATAAACCAATGCAAATCGGATAAACCCACTTCTGTGGTTTTCTCAGACCATGCCATCAATTCAACATCTACAATTTCTGAAAATCTACGTTCCTTTTCATCCAAACTTGACTTCAATACGATAATTAATAGGAATGATTTGAAAGAAATTTTTTCATGGTATGACAAATTAGGCATAATTTTTGCAATCACATTTTCAAGATCGGAATAAATTTCCTTCAGGGACTCCGGCATCAACAACGCCATTCGATTTAGTTCAATACCACATGCATATCTCAAATCTCTAACAGCATCAGCTTGTTCCGTGCGCTCATCCAAATTGACCTCGGGATAATCCATGGTAGCGCTAGTAATGATCTTTTCCAACAAAGTGAATAGTACATTATCTCTAAGCATAGTTAAAAAGAGAGCAAAATTCTGAATTTGCTTCTTCAATAACAATGGTTCTTTTAGGTTCAAGGCAATGAGCTGATTTGAAAGAATTTCCAACTTTTGTAATATCTCATCTAATTTTTCGTTATAGTCGGGACCACTAGGATACCATATCTTCCATCTTATACAACCATTGATAAAGCATTCTACAATCATATATTGCGATAGTGCACCAAGGTAAGGTTCAGATTTATGATCTAAAAATGAGGAAGTCAGGACCTGTTGACCTGCAGGTGAACTGAAGTATACATTTAGCCTGTTGTTGAGCCATTCATAGGTCGAATCCAAATCAACACAAGAGATCAATCTGATAATATCTCTTATCCTTTTTCTGTATGTGGAACAGTATGATTGAAACTCAGAATTAGACTGAAAATCAATATCCACATAGTTTCTAGAAATATGACCATCTATCTGTTCATAATAAACTAATGCATCGGCTGCAAAATTCAAGAGATCCTTAATAACATATTTTTCAACCATTGGTATATAGTCATCGTTTCGCAGACAAGAGCACCACAGGTCTAAGGTTAAACCACTTACGATTAAACTTGGATTATATGTTGTCTGCATAACCAACTTGAAATACTTCTCAATTTGCCCATTGTTATCCTTAATCTTTGGAATTGAAACATATAAGCAACTAGTCATATCAACAAACTTTTTAACAATAGGATATCTAGTTTCATCAATTTCCTCCGTCGGATCAAAGAGAAGATCCTGGTAAACTTGTGCTAAAAGATCCATACTATCAAAAACCTTATCTATAATAATTTGATAATGGTCATCATTACCGTAGGGTCTAGTCAAAAGAATATGAATAGAATCGAGTGCCATTGATTGGGCTTTTCTAATATTAGTTGCCAAACATTGCAGAAGAGTTGTCAATATATCATTTTTTATTATTACTTCACTCAATGGCCAATTTAGACATGTCTTAAGTGTTTCCAGAAGCCTGATAATATAATCCGCATTCTTATTAATGATGGCGTTACGCAACTCGGGTAACCATACGGAAAACCAACCTTCGCTGTTTGCTTTAAATAGTGTCCATTTCTCACTAAACTTGTACTTTGTTATAAAAATATCCATCGGACAGACAATCATGACACAAAGAGGTTGTATAATTGTCATTCGTTTCAAAACCATCATGTCATCCAATAAGAAAACATCCTCAAAGAGAATTCTGAAAATAATCAAAGTTACTTCTCTACATGAATCATTAATATTCCACAGCTGATGTAGATTGGAATCCATATCAACCCAGGAGTCAATTAGTTGCTCATCTGTTGGGTTTGTTTCTTTCAGCGCCTCACCCCATATTCTTTTAGTTATTTCAACCCATAAACTTGCCAGCTTTTCTTTGATATATCTTGTATCTGATACAGTCACTTGATAATTTAGCTCAAGAATCCATTTCTTTAAATGTTGTCTTTTCTCATTATTATATGAATTCCAATTCTTTTTAATATTATATTCCAATAAATTGAGCCCAAAATACTTCAATATGTGGTTTTCATTGTTGTTCAAGGCAATTTCATAACCCCAGAGAGGAGATTCTTCCAAAGTTCTAACATGATCCAAAAATTTTTGAGCTTCCAATCTTTGAGCATTATTAGACTTTGGAGAGTATATTATATTAAGTGCATCAATTATCTGTGAAGCTCCTGCGTTCATATTTTAAATGTCAAAGAAGAATTCAATAGTACGGGATGTAAAAAAATCGGTTGATACCTAGATACTTCAAAATGGTTACAATTTATTTCGCTTTACTCACTTATTAGTTAACAACAGGTGGCCACTAGACTTTGTTGTAGTTTTTAAATATTTTTGAGTAAACCAAGCCGATGCAAATCTTATAATAAGAAAGAAAACTAATTGGAAAGAAAACTTAAGGAAAAAAAAAAAAAGATTTTTATTCAATGTAAACAATGTTCAGTTTTCCGAGTGGCAATGAACTCCGTATTGTAACCAGATAATGATATGTCTAAAACTCACAAACAGTGAAAATGGCTTTAAATATTGTTACAGTGTCTCTAGTACTTCGAATTTCCTAAGCCTATATTATTATTTCTTAGTTTTTGAAATTTTTTTGATTTGAGTGAAATAAGGTCCTTAATAAAAAAAGTTGTGTTAGTTACCACCCACTCCATTTTGCTTCTTCAAAAAAAAAAACAACAAAAAAAACAACAAAAAACAAAAATTAAACAAATCCAGCAGAAAGTAACGGAAAAACAGGACCGGAAGAATACTAAAGCAGGGTAAAAATACAATGAAGGCTTTAACATTTCCTGTATAAATGCGGGCAAGTTTTAAAGTGAGAAATTACATTGTCCACCTTTTCCTTACAAAAGGGTATTTTTTTTCTAAGGGTTTCTACATATCGTTTGCATAATAAAGTAAATTTGTTCTTACCCTTCTCCTTTGACAAGTGGGGGGATTAAGAACTTGCGTAGGGAAGAAGAAAAAAAAGCTTTTTGTTAATCGAAAGTAGTAAAGCAAAAAAAAACAATTTCCTATAACGTATTCATGGGATACCCACGCATGAATACGCTCTCCCCTTAATCCCACTTTTTTTTTTCTTTTTATAATGGGTGCACGCGAATGGGTTTGGTGGAGAAAATGTAAACAATAAGAAAATCTCGCAAATGAAAACAAAAAAGAAAAGGTGTTAATAAAGCCGAGATCCGTTCTTCCAAGAATCTCCAATCCAAAAAAAAGATAGAATAATGCTTACAATCCGGAGCCTAAATGAAATAGGCTTAATTTGAAAATGATCAAAACTGGAAAAAATCCTAATCATGTTGATATTGTTAGGAGCGTAAGAAAGAAAGAAAGAAATAGAAAAAAAATAAATTAAAACACCAAAAAAAAAAAAAAAAAGAAACAAAGTAATGAACTTCAGAAGTAATCAAAAATCTCTATCTGAAAACAAAAACAAAAAAAAACGTAAGATCAAAGTGAAAGAAAAGAATGAACGTGAAAAAATAATTTTAAAGAACTTCAATTATTACCGCTATTTATACTTTTTTTTTTTCCCTTTTCTCTCCATCCAACCCCTCACTTCTGAAAAGAAATTTAACCGCCAAGTTTTTCTCTTGAACAGCAATAATAACAAAAAATTAAAAAATAAGCGCTGATGAAAAACAAAAGAATTTTCGTGCACGGTTTCTTTCCTCGTAACAACCACGCTCTTCAATTTAAGAACCAAAAACAAATTTCTAAAATTAGTATCTTATACACGTGATGTGTAGTATTAAATTACGTATTAATTTTGGTTTTTTTTTTCCTTCCGTCATAATAGGAAGATTCACTCTTATCCTGCATAAAAATGAATTTCGGCCGAGAAACTGATGATTGTAAAAAGGGAAATAGTAGGAGAAAACTCTCACTTGAAAAATAGGAACAGAATGTACGAATGCAATAATCAAAATTGACACGAATATTGAAAGTAGTGCAGGTACTATTAGTTCAATATGGCTCATGTCTTTGAATTTGCATATTTTCTTGATGACTAGCACCTGAATGTCCGAATGATTCTTTTCTTTTCATTGTTAACTCTCTTAACCAGCTTCTTTCTATAGCGCTTAATGCTTACTTAATTATCTTTCTAATTAAAATAAAAAAAAAGGTTATCAGCTCAATTGAGCCTTTCAAGTCATTTGTATAGAATAATGCAACTTATCTTGTATTTTATTCATTTAGAGGGAATTTTACAATATTTGTTAATGATAAAAAAAGTAAATTACACTCCAATATTAAATAATATTGGTAATTTTGAATGTGCATAATAGGGGAAATATCCTCATTAACTATAGTTGCATATATATGTTGGAGAAACAAAAAAAAAAGGTATAAAAAGAGAGCATGAATTATCTTATTTTATCTGTAAATTTTTCTATTTTCAATTAACTTGTTACATAAATCAAAACAATAACCATAACTCAACTAACAATAAAAAAATAAAATATATTATAATGTCTTCCACTGCTACTACAACTGCTACCACTCAATTGCAATTAAACTCAACTTCCATTCAACATGCTTTGTCCGATGTTGTCAAGACTGAAGATTGGAGTGACTTTGCTTTCAGACCAATTAGAGAATCCACCGTCTCTAGAGCTATGACATCTCGTTACTTCCAGGATTTGGATAAGTTTGCTGTATCTGATGTTGTTATCATTGGTTGCGGATCCTCTGGTCTGTCTGCTGCGTATGTTATTGCTAAGAATAGACCTGACTTGAAAATCGCTATTTTGGAGGCCAATGTTGCCCCAGGTGGTGGTGCTTGGTTAGGTGGTCAGCTATTCAGTGCTATGATCATGAGAAAGCCTGCTGATCTATTCTTGAAGGAGCTTGAGATTCCATATGAAGACGAAGGTGACTACGTCGTTGTTAAGCATGCTGCTCTTTTCACATCTACTGTTTTATCTAAGGTCTTGCAATTTCCAAATGTTAAACTTTTCAATGCCACTGCTGTTGAGGATTTGGTTACAAGACCTGCAGGTCCAAATGGTCAGGTTTCAGTTGCTGGTGTAGTCACCAACTGGACCCTAGTTACCATGGCTCATGACTTACAAAGTTGTATGGATCCAAATGTCATCGAGTTGTCTGGTTACAAGGAAGATGGTACCCGTGATCCATCCAAAAAGCACGGTGTTATTTTGTCCACCACTGGTCATGATGGTCCATTTGGTGCATTCTCTGCTAAGAGAATTGTATCCATTGACAAGAACAAGAAGCTTGCCGGTATGAAGGGTTTGGATATGAACAATGCTGAAGCAGGTGTTGTCAAGAACTCCGGTTCTTACAGCGGTGTTGAATCCATGTATTTTGCAGGTATGGAGGTTGCTGAGTTGGAAGGTTGTAACAGAATGGGCCCAACCTTCGGTGCTATGGCTGTTTCTGGTATCAAAGCAGGTGAAGAAATCTTGAAGCACTTTGCTGAGTAATTTTATTTATTCTATCAACGCATGAAGAATAAATAAAATCGTCTTTATAATGAAACCAATATTTTATTAGAATTTTTATAGTTAGTTAGGTATGACGCTAAAGTCTAATAAACCCTTGATAAATGATTTGTCTATTTCAATTCAAGTATTTGTTGAATACAAATGTATACTTGGCTTCAATTTTTGATAAATAGAACCTATCTGAAAAAGTTTTGGAGATGATTTGAAAAAATTCTCCATTCTATCAGAAAAATTATTATATGCTTGCAAATATTTAAGTAAAATTCATCAATTATGAGGTTAATAATAATAACCGTTGGCAATTAGTCTAATCATATATTCTTCTACATGGCCTGTACCATCGTACTGATCTTCCTCTTCGTCAAGTTCATCACCTCCATTTAGAATATTTGGTTTCTTGGTATTTCCATTTTCTTGGAAATCATCATCATCCACATTCACTTCTCTCATAGCCAGATTTGCAGCTCTAACATCATCTTCATCTTCAGCTTGAGCCAATAATTTCTCTAATTTCTTCGGATCCTTGTTTGCATCGGATTCAGTTTCCAAAAGAGGTTTAGTATCTGCTGATGGTAAATCACCAATTACATCAGATCCAAATAGATCCTTTACAGATAGCTTACTGAAATAGTCTGTAGTAAACTCACCCTTTTGTATAATGACATCGTCTAATTGTCTCTTTTGGTTAGCTTTCTTAAGAATATTACTTTCTATCGTATGCTCACTAACAAATCTATAAATATGGACATCGCGTGTCTGACCAATACGATGACACCTATCTTGACATTGTTTATCCATCGCGGGATTCCAATCTGAATCATAGAAAATAACTGTATCTGCTCCTGTAAGGTTGATACCCAATCCACCAGATCTACTTGAAAGAATAAATACTGTTATTTTTGGATCGCTGTTAAATCTTTCGGTCAATATTTGTCTATCTTCAATCTTGGTTGCACCATCAAGACGCATATATAAGTAACCGTGGTAATTTAAAAATTGCTCAAGAATATCTAAAACTTTGGTCATTTGTGTAAAAATCAGGGCTCTGTGACCATTATCTTTCAATTGTTGTAGTAAAATAGCCAGTTTTTGTAATTTACCGCAATCATATTGCAATAGTGATTTATCAGGAAAAGCGATCGTCAGTTTAGTTTGAATCTGGTGGAAAGGGTTTGGTATCTCAACGATTGAGTCCATAACTTCTTGTTTAACGTTTTCTTTTATATCAGAATAGTCATCCAAACCTAAGGACAATTCTCCGATATTTGAGGTTATAACACTTGGTGTAATTACTGCATACTTTTCAATACTTGATTTACCATTTAACAAACGGGTCTGTAAAGGCTTTATTAGATCATTCATTGCATTAACTTTTTCCCAATTGTAGTCTTTAGTATCATCCGCTAATAGTTTGATTAAGTTTTTCCCATAAATTACTTGTCTATTACAACGTTGCCTATTAATATAACCTAAGAACTTTATACCATCAATTTTTTCATTTACTCTTTGATTGGAGAAACTTTCGTAAAATTGTTCGATATTTTGAAAGTTGATTGGTGAGTTCCTGTATCTCTCTATTTCCTGTAATTTGTTCTGAGATCTTATTTCATTAACCTGTTCCACAAATTCGTTTATACAAGACAGCTTGCTAATAGAATTTAAAGTATGCGAAGTCACATTAGTTTCATCCTTGGTAAATATAAAATTTAGATTCGATAAGTTCACTTGGGTGTCGTCATCTTTCTCGTGTAAATGATTCAACATGAATTTAGATAATAAAGAGTAGTTACTTGTTACCGACTTACCAGCTAAGAATGATGTTCGAATGGGTCTCACTTCAAATAAATCAGGATGATTACAAACTTTTCTTAGTTGCATTAAACAGTTCACGATGGACATAAAATTTCCGCTAGCCAGAGTGGCTTTTGTTTGGGCTCGAGACATAAAATCATCATAAAGAAACCTTTGTCTCTTAGACAACTTACAATAGACGACATGTTCGTATTTACCAGGGATTTGCTTTTCTACTTCTGCTTTCAAACGTCTAAGTAGATAAGGTCTAAGAACTTGATGAAGCTTCTCGACAGTTCTTCTTGCTTCATTGTCCTGTTCATAACTGCTACCAGTTTCTATAATTTTGTCCACTGGCCTTCCAAACCATTGCTGAAAAGCATCTAGGTCTGCAAATCCTGTTACCTGTTTGCCGTCTATTATGGTTTTTGGCATTAAAAAGTAGAGAAGCGACCACAATTCTGCAATATTATTCTGCAATGGTGTACCAGTAAGAAGTAGCCTCCTCTGAGTGTTAAAATTTAGTAGAGCTTGCCATCTAGTTGATCTAAAGTTCTTAATATTATGTGCTTCATCTAAAACCATGTACTGCCACTTCTTTCTTTTAAACGAGTGTTGATCTTGGACCACAAGCTGGTAGGAAACAATACAAACATGGAAAGCATCTGGTTTATTCCAGCCTCTTCTTTTTTCTTTACGTTGCTGGGGTGTTCCATAATATGTTAAAACTTTAAAACCAGGAGCAAATCTCTTAAACTCCATCTCCCAGTTCAATAAAACAGACGTGGGAACAATAATCAAATGTGGTCCCCAGTTTTGTTTTTCACAGGCAAGGTATGTTAGAAGAGATATTGTTTGAATGGTCTTACCCAAACCCATTTCATCAGCAAGAATACCGTTAGTTTTATTATTGTATAAAGACGCTAACCAATTTAGGCCTTGTTTTTGATATGTTCTAAGCTCACCGCGCAATAGACTTGGAACTGGGACATCTTCCACGGATAAAGGGTCAGCATCTTTGATATCAGCTATATTTTTTGTCAATTCATTCTCGTCAGAAGTCGTCGATTGCTCAAGCTCTTCTCCTTCGCTAACACTTGTGGCTGAAACATTAGTATCATCTGATAAGTTTTCATCTTCAAAATTTGAGCTTTCACTATCCGACATTTCAAAATCGACGCTTTCTTCGCTGCCGTTTTCCTCCTCTTCTTTTTCAAAGTTATTTGTAATCAATGCTTCTAAACCAACATTGGGTCTACTTGTATCATCTTTGTCCTCTATGGATAAAACTTCATTATTTAAATCTGATGTTTGCTGTTCCATTGGATCTAGATTTTCTAAAGATTTGATAGCAGATGCACCGTAGTCCTCAATTAAACTATCTGCTTTCTTTTGATCTTCGATCAATCGTTGGAGCTCCTCATTATCAGAATCACTGCTAGATGAGGTAAAGTTTTCACTACTATCTGAATTACTTGATTCATCATCACTATCAATTTCTGAACCACTTTTTTCTTCACTAGTTCTATTCAGCTGAGCACCCAGTAATTGTGAGCTCTTTTCAAGCATACGTGATAAATGTTCCTTCCCTCTAATTCGCTTCAATTGTTCATCTTCATCCTTTTTCAAAACCCTATATGCTTTTTCAGCCAAAGTCCAACGTTTCTTTAAAGCTTGAATCATCGTTCTTCCAAGAGCCTTTTTCACCTTTTCCTCTTCTTTAATACGTCTTTCCTCAGCACCAGCAATATGTTTAAAATGTTGCTCGATCATCTGTGCAATCTTTTTAGCACCAGCTATTCTTGCCTTCCTATTATTACGGTACAATTTACTCATGAATATTCCCTGATTTATCAAATGGTCCTGGTAAGTATGTAGATGTTGCTCTTTATACATGTATTGGATTGGATCTGCCTTTTGTAGCAGGTGAACATGTGGTGTTTTCTTCGTCAATGGCTGAACACTCTCAGAGTTCGAATCGTATCTCAAAATGCCGTCATCTATACCTTGTTTTATCATTTTGGCTATCTTCTTCTGTTCTTCAATAAATGCTGTATAATCCTCATTACTCATGTCATCTTCTAACATTTTAAAAGATTCTAGATATTGCTCTAAAGAGTTGAATATAGGTTTTGCAATATTATCTGGATTTGTGACGGTTAATTTGGGAGGATGTAAAATAACATTAATTTTCCTCTTCTTCTTTGGGGGCTTTCTTCTATTAAAATATTCTTCATCTTCTGATGAAGTTGTAAAATAGTAGTCAGATTCACTCTTAATGTAATTTTCATCATATAAATCACTTTGATATTTTAACTCTGGTCCTTTCAAAAGTTTGAAATCATTGCTTTGTGAATCAATAGTTTTTCCAGGAATATTTTCATTAAACTCACTATTACTGTTCAATTCATCAACAGGTGGTTCGTGCTTTAAAATTACTTCCTTAGAAATTTCCTTTTTAATATCATTGCTTTGTTCTCTTTTGATATGTGGTTTTTTAATAAGACTTTTTTTCTTGTCCATATTCAAAATATATTTCTTCTTTAGCTCATCGTATTTTTGATCAACAAATAAATCTACTTGATTTTGGATATCCTTTTGAGCTTGAGTGAGATCATCCTTAGATGCACCGGTAGTGTTCTCTCTTAGGTGCCTTGTTGGTCTCCGTGCTGTCCTATCTTCTAGCTTTTCATGTATATCTTGGTCAGTTTCCTTGGATTTATAAAGCTTATTCCATTCTAGGTTATTTTCTTGGATAAATCTGTTGAAATTCTCAGATGTTTCTCTGTAGAGAGGGTCAAATTCCACCAGTGATACAAATTCTTTCAGATGAAATAATTCATTAGTTAACTTATCGTGTTCATATTTTAAGTCAGATAACTTTCGAAGAGTATTAAGTCTTGAATTTTTACTTTTATTTGTATTTCTATGACTTCTACTCATTATTTGTTTCCTTTCTTGTCTTTTTTATATGTCAAAAAAATTTTTTATGGCTAATACAGATTACTATTCAAATAATGAATAATGCAGATAAGGTTGTGTCGCAATTAAGAACAAACCAAATGACAAAAACTAAAATAATACAATCTACCAACTAACAAATTTTGTCGCGATATTTGCAGTTAAATATCTTCTGATAGTTTATGCAATGATGCAAAATGATAATGTGATAAATACAACTGAAGCAGACGTTAATCTCACTGTAAGCATTAAATGATATGCTCTACTCTAAGCAATAAGCCAACGAACTTTTTCTTGTTTGTTATTACAATCTTTTGGAACTTTCTGTTTTTCTCTATATGTACAAGGTACCAATTCAGAATTGTAAATTAGTTATTTGCTCGTTTTTTTGTTTATTCTGGTTATATCGACAATGCTTCTATTATTGAAATAATTTCTAAAGATTATATTTTCAAATTTTTAACACTTTATACCAAATTAAAGTTATTAATAAAGGATATGTCTAGATAGCTTTGAATCACGGCTTTCTAATACAGTTATTTTTATCCAGATTTCGTTTCAAAAACGAGTTCTTTCAATGATATTTATATTCACTTTTCATTTATCAAGTGGCAACGCCTGAGTTATACTTTTTTTCGCTCCTCTTGGGTGTTAGTGTTTGTTTTTCTCCTCCATGAAAAAAAAATTTTTCTTTTCTTAACAGTTTGATTTTCCAGGTACTGCTGGATTTTACAAAAAAAAAAAGAGAGAGAGTACAAGAATAGTTATTAAAGGAAATGTACAATCTTTGAACTAGTTAAGACATTTAGATGCTAATTGAGAGTAACAAATCTTAGGAAGGCCTTGTGCTTTTATACTTCGATCTCGTAATTAAAAGTGTTATAAAATTAGATGCTATAGATTGGTATGAATTGTTATTGCTCGTTACAAAAATAAAAAAAGGTGAGTTATATATAATGCAAAAAATTTTGTAATAAGAAGAAAAGAAGAAACGAAGAAAAATAGTTGCTCTATTGGCGTATAATCTAAGTTTCTTCTCCGAATATTTCAGATATTAGTTTCATCAGGTTATTCGCACTCTTCCCACATTCGCCGCCTTCTTTGATTAGAATATCTAGTTGTTTCCTCATAGTGGGTAAATATTCAGATTCGATTATATGTATCCTTGAAGTAATATCTTGACCATCTAGCGAGGCCGAGGTTGTAGATCTGTTATCTGACGTTGTTCGTAGTTGTTTGTCAAATAATTTTAGATGGCCGTAAGCTTGTGGAAATTGTGGAATTAAGTATTGGCTATACTCATTGTCGTCAACATTTTCCTCGTCATTGTCACCAGATATTTCATGAGCTTCTTTGCAACCATAAGTTAATAGTTGATGGAGAGTATTTAGATGTGATGCTTGAAATTTACTGTCTCTTTTCCTGGTCTGCATAGCACCGGCTGCCTGGTTAGAATTTTTGTGCGTTTGTGTCTCCCATGCCAACACCCTAAATATACCCGTTAATAGCTTATTCCAGGCTTGATTACATAACTCCTCCCCACAATATTTCAATAAACACCCAAGAAATTTAGTGGAATCAGCTTGAATTCTAGCCACAATGTGTGTCATACCCATGTTAATATATAATACAAAGACACGGCAATGCAACTTCAAAACTTGCTCATCATGCTTACCAACCTCATCAAAGAACTCTATTAATTGTTCTCTCACATCTTTGGATTCGTCACATATTAATTGGGTTGCCTGAGATAATAAGGGTGTCATTAATTGGGTATTTATTATTTTAGGTATGGCCTTGATATAAATTGCCAAGGTTTCTTTTCTGACTTTTTCATTATGATGTTTAAGAAATGCTAACCTCTTTCTAAGATCATCACTATTATGACCTGCTAATGCATTCTTAACAGCCAGAGTTCTAGTTGCAAAAGATGTATCTGTGGCATTGCTAGGCTTCCCTGTAGGCTTACCAACCTTCAATTTCTTTTTCAAAAAATCTTGTTTCTTTTGCTTTTGTTTCCTTGATTTGGTCATTTTTTCAGCGGTTAATTACAGATAATGGTTATACTGATACACTATTCTCAAAAGAACGATAAAACAGTTTGTATATATATATCTATGCAATCTAATATGAGTGGCCATCAGAAACAAATTAATCGATGAGCTAGAGAACTCATCGCAAAAAAGAAAATTTTTTTTCTTGGATTTTTTTCTTTTTTGAAAAAACATGTGATCACAAGAGAAAATTGTTTAAATTGACAGTTTCAATTAGATTCAATAACTACTGAGGTTCTCAAACAGGCAAAGCAAACTTGGAAAAGAAAGACAACATAATAAGCAATTTAAAAGTTGTCCATATTCTGTTGTATACTAGAATTCAATCTACTGGAGTTGAGGTTTTAATACCCTTTTTTGCTAAGGTAATAGAAGAGAATGAGTAGTAGAGCACTACGGAAACAGCAAAATGATGAAGCACTTTTAGAGGCTTTACTAGAATCTAATACTACAAAGCAAAAGCCTAAGAAGGCTGCGGCAAAACCTATTGGTAACATTTTTGCACTAATGGGAGATGGAAGTGAGGATGAGCAAGAAGTATTAGAAGAGCATGATGATTCTATAGCTGATGATGAGCCTTTGGGCTTGGATAACGAGGATAGACAGGCCTCTGATAATGTACCAAGAGTACAGTTGCAATCCAAGAAATCGCGGAAAAAGAAAAACAAGAAAAACAAGAAATCTAATCCACAACCGCAGGGAAACCGAACAGATGAAGAAGATAATGATGAGGAACTAGACAAGATCATTAAACAATTTCAAAAAGAAGACATCAAGAAATTTGGACTTGCCAGAGCTATTAATTCAGATGAGGAGGATTTTATGACAGCCTCGGAAAATGAGTTTGAAGATGAAGATGAAAAATTCAAAGATTTCTTTGGGAGAATTGAAAATAGCCTATTAGACAGTTATTCATTCGAAAAATTTAACACTAAGAGCCTCTTGAACTGTACAAAGTTTTTCAATAATTTTTTAAGGAAACTGGATCCTCATACTGAATATAAATTGTTGTTTGATGATATTTCTGCGAAATCTTTGGATGATATTGACTCAGTTTCGTCTACTTCAATATCTCCCCAACAGCTAAAACAGATACAAAGATTGAAAAGATTGGTTAGAAACTGGGGTGGGAAAGATAGAAGGACTGTTCCGAATGGCCCAGGTGGTGCTGCTCACAAATTAGTCCTGACCAAGATTAGAGATGATTGGATTCCTAGTCAAAGAGGTGAATTTAAAATGAACACGTTGACGAAAGATGAAGTTCTTGAGTGGCATCTTTGGATGAGACCATTGGACTGGAAAGAAGTTGTTCAAGAAGACGTAGAGAAAATTGTTAAGAACGTCACTTTCCTTAAATTTGACGCTCTGAATCCTGACTTAATGAAGAAAGAAATGACTGAATTTTATGTCTCGGTAATTCTACATCCGGACCATGAAGCATTGATTAGCTTAATCTCCTCTAAGTACCCATACATGGTTCCTGGTCTACTACAGGTTGCACTAATAACAATTAGACAAGGTGATCGGTCTAACACTAATGGTCTTCTACAACGTGCACTCTTTGTTTTTGATCGTGCTCTGAAGTCTAATATTCGCTTTGATTCATTAAAATGTCAATTGCCATATATCTATTTCTTCAACAGACAATTTTATTTGACAATTTTCAGACATGTCCAAGCATTGGGACAGAGGGGTGCTGTAGGAACTGCTAGTGAATGGTGTAAAGTATTATGGTCATTAAGTCCTCTTGAAGATCCGCTAGGTTGTAGATACTTCATTGATCATTATTTACTGCTCAATGAAGAACATCAGTATATCATTGAACTTTCAAAGTCAGCTCTTGTAAATACTTACAGAGAATGGTATACCTTAGGGTTTGGTCTAGCTGTGGTATTAAGTTATTTCAAGCTAGGAGAATTGGAGAAGGCTCGCAAGGAGTTATCCAAATGTGTTTTGAACAACTTCGGATCTTCTCTATTACTTTTTACTGAAAAATTGAAGGGTGATATAACACACTTAAGTGATATTCCGTCACATAATGAGTACGAAATTTTAGAATATAAGGCATATGCTACTAGATTCCAATTTCTGTGGAAGTCTTCTGAAGAAATTACTTTCTTGCACGATGAATTGGATAAAATTTTTGAAAATCATAAGTCACTAATTGTTGATAATGAAACTTCAAATTCAGAAGGTGATTCCATCTTTTTCATTGGTACCATACCGGTTAATCTACTAAGATTTGCAATATTATCTGAAGAGTCTTCTCTAATGGGTGCAATCCCAGAAAGAATCTGGTCCGAGCATGAATTCTATGAATTTGATGTGCTACCTCCACAACCAAATAGTAAAGAGACAATAGAAACCATTGAGACAATAAAATCATTTATCAATGAATCTGAATTAATGAACTCACAAATGCAAGTTTTGCAAGATCAAGACATGTTACAAAGAATACAACAGTTATCATTGGAGCAATATTTGAATGAAAATGAAGGAGGAAATTTTGATATGGAATGACTTAATGCATAACTTCTAGAATACAAATTGTAGTGAGATTATATAGAGAGTTAATAATTTGTACAGAGAAAATAGACTTAAGAATTTATCTACATTTTACGAAGTTGATAACAAAAACAATGTCTATGTTCTTTGCTATCTGAAATTGATTAAGTTTCGTTCGGGAGTTTTTGTTCCTGGATTTTAGAGGCCGTATTTAATGTTTCAATTATTTTGTTAACACTTTTTTGAAAACCTATATTCGTATTGGAAGCAGATTTTTTATTTTTAGTTTTGAATATTCGATTTCTTTTAGACTTTTCATCGTTATTGATGTTTGTCTTGGGTTTGGGACCAGTTACTTGATTGTTTTTATTGCCTTTAGGTAGCGTGGATAGAAAAGGTGAATTTAATTGAGTCCAGCCGTTACCAGTATTTAAAAATGGACTTAAGTTTGTAATCGGAGTAGTCTTAAGCCCTGCACTGTATAGTGGATGTAAAATGTGACTGCCGCGGTTGAGAGGGACCTGGGGAATAAAGTTCCACATAGTTGAATCTTGACTCGTTTGCATTTTATCTGAGTTGATCTCATTTGATATTTGACCATCAACATCATTAGCTGATTCATATATGTTGGTGAATCCGCTAGGGCTTAATGCTTCAGGGTAAGGGAAGTGTAAAGTACTGCCAATAGGTGTGGATATTCTCAATTTCGAATCTTTTGCAGAGGTTCGTAGTTCGCCAAACGGCGTGCGTTGAATATTTGATAATAATAATTGCTGATCAAGAGATGATGATAAAATTAAAGGAGAAAACTGTGTGGGTAAGAAGTTTGTATAACCAAGCTTGTTGCTATCTAAGGTATGGTCGTCTAAGAGCATCAGACTAGGAACAGGTTTCATGGATAGTGGATTATTGTTGAAATTATCACACTCTTCTTCTTGATATTCAATTGTAATTGGAAAAAACTCACTGTCGTCAAGTGAGTCAGTATTTAGTTGTGGGGATTTGGGATCAGGAAGTGCAATATCAGAATATTCACTTCCTAATGATACCGGTAGCTCTGGTAAAACTTCATGTGGTGTCACAGTTGAATTTGTACTAGTCTTTAATTTAATAGTCTCTATGCTTTTCTGTTCAGAACATGATAGTACAGACTCCGGTTTGAGCTCTATATTCTCTAATGAAATTGTATCAGGTACATGGCTAACATTGAGATGATTCCCAATCCTGATATCCGAAACCACTGGTGAAGTTTCAAGGTCCGTTGTCGTTTTTTTGGTATAATTTTTGTGTTCCGGTGACCCTGATTTCTTTATTAGAGTACAATTTTTCTCTAACTCGGTATCAATTACTTCATTATCTTGACATTTTTTACTGGAAATGTAACGAGATATTTGAATTTCAAGAGGTAATTTGCTTTTTGGATCATATTTGAACGATATTGCTGGTTCATGGACAGCAATGGTGCTGGCTTCATTACCATGGTGTTCCTTTTTGAGGTCCCTCTCAAGTGCATCTGCAAATAGTTTTTCGTGTGGAACGCTAAACCAAAAAAAGACTTTCTGTTTCTTTTGGGTTTTGAGGCAAAGGTTGCGATATAAGAACTTTAAGAACTTTGACTTAGGTTGTTCTAAAGTTGCATCTACCCCACATTTTAGATTGCGTAAATCTGAAAATAGCCCCTCCTCAAACTTCTTACGATCATTTATTTTTCTCCCAAATTTTTCCATTTTGTAAGCACACGTTTTAACAATGTCAGTTCCAGTAATGTAGAATAGGTTATCCCAAAAAATACATGATATAAATCCCTTTGAGTTACTCAAATAATATCTTCTTATGACCTGGTTTTCATGCCAATTCATTGGCGCAGTGGCTAAGAAATATTTCAAATCCTCAATAGCTGATATGGCATCATCGAGATTAACTTTTACAGAGCTCTCATTATCTTCACCAAAATTGTTGAGATCGGGGTTTAGAATTTCCTCCGTTCTTTGTTTATGATTGCTTAAACTAAAACCATCCATCTTATAATACTTTTTTTTTGCTTTTAGTTCTTTGTTGTTGCTATCAAGAAAAGAATATCAATTAGTTTCAAAAACGAAAAGCTCCGACCTAAAATATTACTTTTAGCCAGTAAGATATTGAATTAAATGAGAAAAAGTAGTAAAGATATTACCAGTTTAGATCAGCTAATAAACTTGGTATTAAATGATATATCTTTGATCCTTGTAACCTTTAACTAAAGTAAAATCGAAATTTTGTTTGGTTTCAGTTTGAAAAGAACAAGAAAATATAACAAAAGGTAGCCAGGAGATTTTGATGGGTTATATATTCATGTTTTACAATGAAATTCAAAAGCTGCGCGTGTTTGAAATTTTATGCAGGAAGTTAGCACTCTTATGTATAATAGTGAAAGGGTTTAAGGGTAATATATTTTCAAACAAGTTTTGGAAAACAATGAAACTCTTTCGAAATCAAGGGAGTTTGAAGAAGGATTAACATTGCAAGCACTAGTAAGGCAATGCTTGTACAGGGGTTTATGGCAATAATTGATAGTCTCATCAATAAATGTTTATGGTTTTATTTGTTTCAATTTGTGGTGTATACTATCATATAGGTGCAGTGATATAATGACCTATAGATCCAGCCATTATTCTTCCCAGGGCTTAAGCCCCTCAATGCTTATGTTATGCTAACATCGTACTGAATCGTTTACATTGTTAGCTAAGCCATACGGAGGATTGACAACTACCTGCAGTTTTGGTTTATTTTGTTTTTGCATTTTATTAATTGTTTTATTTTTGTATGGGTAATTGAATGTCAAAGGAAACTTTATTCAAAAAAAGTGTACTAATAATAAGAAAACCTCATGTTAAGCTTAATGTTGTTTTAATCTATGAATATTCTGTAGTAGTGTTTGTAGTGGATATACTGGAGCAAGTTTTGTAGCAAAAAGTATTTTTGAGGCATTACCTTTCGTCAAAGAGTCTAAATATTCATTAACTGTTGCTTTGTTAACATCAGTACCAGCAGTTTTAGTTTTTGGAAAATATTTCATGAGCATGGTCCTAATTAACTGTTTTTGCTTCGGTGTTGCCTCATGGGATCTCCATCTAGCAAATTTTGTTAGTCTTTGTTCTGACGATTTCTCCCCCATTTCTACGTATCTTTTTATTATGCTATCGATCTTTTGCCCAATGGATGTTAAATTGCTATCCTTGCAAAGCACCGTAGGAATAAATCTAATATTGGAATTTGAATCCTCCCTACAATATTTAGGGATTTCGCGGTAGAGTTTTAATTCATAATCAATTTCACCTTTTCCTTTCTCAATCCTATATAGTCTAATATGATTGTTGTTATTCAGTTCAAAGGCCCAGCCATCCTTAGTAAACTTCACCCAGCAATAAGGTGATTTTACTAGAAAGTCAATTTCCTGCTGGAAGTAACTCATTGACTTTTCGTCTGGAAAATCCCCTTTTGCAAGGGACTGATGAAATGATTTAAAATTAGAGTAAGAAATCAAAGATAGATCCAGCGCATCATTTTGAGATAGAGCTTTGAAACTGTCTTCTAATTTCTTCAAACTTTCTTTCAGTTGAGAAACATGTTCCATTCTAATTTGCTGTTCTTTATCTGCATTCAATTGTCGCTGGTAAGTTTTTTCATCCTCAATTGTCTTTATTTTTCTTAATTCCTCTAGTGTTACGTCGTCAAAATCATAATCCGAATCTTGTATTCCTACCAAAGTAGGAACAGATATAACACCAGCATTTGTAGATCCAACAAAATCAACGATGTGGCAATATTCTTTAGAGTGATGTAATCTCAGGCCTCTACCTATCATCTGTACCAGCAAGGTTCTGGATTTTGTTGGTCTGCAAAGTAGAATACAATCTATATTGGGAATATCTGTGCCCTCAGTAAATATACCACAATTGATAAGGACTTCTATTTCTCCTCTTTTAAATAATTCGACAGCTCGAGTTCTTTCATCGGGCTTGCTTTTAGATGAGACTGCTCTAGCCTTAATATTATGAGAAATGAGATAATTTTCCAGATTTTCTATATGTTCAATGTCTACACCAAATAATAATGTCGATTTTAAATTATGATCTTGCTTTTTCTGTAGATAGGTTTGGAGAATAATTTCATTCACTAGTTTGGTATTCATTATTTTCGAAAGTGCACCAGTTTGGAAATCATGTGTAGCTGAAGAAGTTGTAACTTTATTCAAATCAATATCCAGTTTAACAGTTGTAAATTTACTTTCACAGAGCCATTTGTCATCGATCATCTCTAAAATACCGCGATGGAAAACTAGCTCATCGAAACTTTTATCTAGTGATTTTTTATCATGTCTCTCAAAGGTTGCACTAAAACCAACAACAGGAACTCTTGATTCTTTAGTATTACAGCCAAAATGTTCCAAAACTTTTTGGTATGAATCAGCAGCTGCATGGTGAGCTTCATCTATAATAATGAGGTCAACATCATCTGGTCGATAATTTTCTAACCTTCTCGTTAAGGATTGGACAGATGCAACAATAATATCACTTTCTTTTACATTACAACGCTGATTGCCCATTTCAATCTGAATATTCACACCTTTATGGAGTCTCGAGGTAGTTCTCACAGCCTGCTCTGCCAATTCTCTTCTATGGACCAGGATCAAAGTTCTAAAATGATCTCTATTTAGACCATGAACTTGTTTGTATCTATTAATGAACTCAGAGAAAATCACAGTTTTCCCACCACCAGTGGCCAGTGAGACACCAATCCTTCTCTTTCCTTGTTTTATGGCCTCTAAACAGCTATCGATAGCATCATTTTGGTACTTTCGCAGTTCCAACTTAGAGTTTGTTGCATACCTCGCAACTGAATTTAGTCTATTGGGCCAACAAGATTTTAGATATTGGAACATTCAGGTAGACATTGGACAAGTCATTTATCGCTAATCAATTGTTTATAGCCGAATTTCTTACCTTATGTGGTATGAAATATGTAAAACTTATACAGTCCTTTAACAATTTTTTTTTCGCGGATTCTTTTTGTTTAACAAAACTCTTCAACTAACAAAACATGAATTTGAGTAAAATGTCTTATAACTGAATCCAAAAGAAAAAGGCAGTCATGTGGCCCCTTTAGAATCAGTAGTTTTAGTAAATATTACTTACTAATCTATTTGGAACAAATAAATAAAAGAATAAGAAAATATTATCGTATATATCTAAAAAAGGCATTTATAAAGTTTCCACCCGAGACATATTTTATTCTCAGTTACTTTTCTATTCATAAAAAGGAGCTAATATCTTTCTTCTTGTTTTTTTTCATCACGGATGTATACAATACTGTTACAATGATGGCTAGTAGACCTGCATAAGTGAGAATATTTCTGTTTTCACCTGCAGTGTTATTCGTTACAGCCTTATTGAAAGTTTCTGTGGTTCTGTAGTGAATTGAAGATTGTGGTCTTCCACCAGGAACCGCAGTAGATTTACCGTCTTGAACTGATGCTTTACTTTTCTTAATTGCTAGATCCAAGAACTTATTTTCAGATTCTGCAGACAAAGTGTCTTGATCATCTGGGATAACGTTTTGGACATTGGCGAAGAAGTCAGTAATCAAAACTTCAGACATATTACGGTTAAACAAGTCAGTTCTAGCACCTGCATGTGAATGAATATCTTCATAGGTGTAGGAGTCGTATAAGTCTTGCAGAGTTAAATTGGAGTCCTTCTCAATTTGTTCTAAAAACTCCAAACTGTAGTACGTAAAACGATCAATGACAGCAACACCAATCTCAACATCGGAGTGATGAGAGTACGAACTTTCATGAATTTCACTAGAACCGAATGCCAGAACATTAGGAGCGTAGAATTTAGAGTACATAGTGTTAGCTTCACAGGTGTCAATCATGAAGAAAATCTCGTTATATCTTTTTTTCTCGAACATTTGGGCAAACGCATCAGCAATATCCTCAGATGCAATCTCTTCAGAGTCCTGGAACTTTAGGAAATCGTCACCACCGTGGCCGGTCAAATAGATGAAAATATTAGAGTTCTCATCCGTTTGCAACCTCTTTGATTTTGGCTGATCCTCAGTCCACCTGTCAGTCAGAAGCCTTATAAAATTCTCAACCGTGACTTCATAGCCTCTATAATCAACTTCCACAGACTCACCATACAAATCTATAGCACGATCCTGGTTATTAAACACGCTACCTGGGAATAAGTTTCTAGAGTTGCACGCCACATCATCACTCAACATCATAATAATTTGGGAGTCCGGTATCCCTAACCTTCTCACCGTTCTGTACATACTGAGCACATTGGCCATATGTCTATAATTAAACCAAAACCTCGAAGTAGAGACTAGTACTGCCCAGTTATTGGTATGTTCTGCGGATACTAGCGCATCACTAACAAGTACCAGAAGTGATAGCACCCAAAGCTTCAATGAAAGTATCTTCATCTAAATCGTTATAGTTAATATTGTTTTCCTGCTCCCCCAATAGCTCCCAAGGAAATTCAACAAGCTTGAAAAAGAAATAGGGTCAGTTACAGAGATGCTTATTTACAAATAGTTTCTCTTTATATTTATTTGTCTTCAAAATGCAACTTTTTCTCTCTCAAAGCCAGCGATTTTCGCTTTTGGTGTACAAAAATTACGTAGCGGAAATGATAGATTTGATTACTACGGGAATTTCTAAGCCCCACCATGTACAATTTTAAACAAAATTTTTTGATAGATGGCAAATCATGTCATATTATTAAATATTTAAACTAGGATAAAATAAGATATATTTAATCTTCTTCTTTCTCAACTAGCAGGGAGCTGTTTGCCAACCCTGCATCTGCTAAAGTCTCCGATAGTTTATCTATTAGGTTTTCTCTCTGGTGATTACTCAATAGGAACTTACAGTCGTTGAAACCTTCCAGATGCACTTTAATGACCTCGTATATATTTCTTACTGTATCGTCCAAGTTGAATCTTCTCACTAGTCTTCTCCCGTCACCGGTTCTTATTTGTATTCTTGTGGTCTTTCCAGGGACATTTTGTGGTGGTTCCTCGTGGTCCACTGCCTGTATAGAATCAAACAAGTTATCACTAGAGGGGGCATCTGCCATTTCTTGATCTTCAGGGTCTGCTGCTGTAGCTGGTGATATCGCTTCATCTTCCGATATATCTATAGGATTGGTAGGCTCTGTACCTAGAGATTGGCGGATCGCCAGCTCCATCTGTTGCTCCTCAGTTAATGTAGTTGGGTCCACTTCTGGAGTTGGTTGTTTCACCAATGGGTTCTTAGACCCTGGGTCCAGGGAGAAATCACGTAAAAATTCTTCGATCTCTTCTAAAAACGAGTTTGGGTTAGGTACTACTTCGTTCCATTGTTTCATCCTTTCACCAGTTAATGGATCAAGAATAGAAATATGAGGTAAGTCATCTTTACTGTTCAGCCCATAGAAATGGATGTAAGGCTCAGCATTTCTCGAAGAGTACTGGTACTGTAAGAAGATGAAATTCTTTTTTATAACACGCTTAACTTTTTTATTCGACCACACATCACGATTTAGTGCTTGGCATTGAAATATACCCGAGTCTTGTATATTCACCATGATCCACTTCTTCTTCTTTCTCGCTTTCAATTTAGCTCTATCGAGATTTAATTTGGACATCATATCAAAGGGCGGTCTAAACAACATTGCAAGTTTTGCCTCTTTGGTAATTGGGTTTTTGAGCCTTCTCACCAACTGCTTTTTCTCTGTGATATTCCCATCATCGTCTATCTCCACAACATCTTCTTCCACATACTCATAATCGTCATCATCACTGCCAGAACCGGATACAGACCCATTAGAGGATGATGATGAGTCTGATGACTCGGAGGTCTCGTCACTGTAGTAATCTTCCTCAAGCCTTTGGTTGAATATACCCTGAGGTGTAGAGTTATCAAACATATCTGCCGCCACATTACCTGTGTTGTGTCTTAGACTACTATAAGCACCGCCAATTCCACCATATGTAGCAGGAAACACGTGTGTCTCAGCCAGAGTCTCATGGCGAGCTTGGTCGGGGGCCCTAACGGTATCCTCCACTTGTTCCTCCCTGTACGCTTCTTGTTGCAACCTTTGTGCCAATTCGTCATGGTTTTCACTCGCATTTGCATTAGAACTAGCACCTCCAATTCCAGATGCTCCAGCACCATGTTCAAAATACAGCGAAATAGCAGTATCCAAGTCGCCCCCGGCCATATCTATAAACTGTTTCGCCACTTCGCCATCAGTGGCCGCCGTAATGGCCATGAAATTATCAACTTTCTCCTGCTCCGACATATTTTTTCTTGTGTTTTCTTCGTTCTTCTACTTAAAGTATTACTGTTGGGATCGCTCTTTTCAACCTATAGCCCTTTGGGAACCACAATATAAGGTTCATCATCATCTTATCTTCTGACAGGGAAGTTCCTTTGCTTTCAAAAAATTGATCTCGTCAATTGTGATATAGTATATTAAATATAGATAAACACAATTTCTGTGCTGAAACATGATAAGATAAGGCAATGTATAATAAATTCTGGTCACATTTGAAAGTATTGAAACCATTATTGTATATATAACAGCGAATACTTATATATGTAACCCAAAAGCAATGAAAACTCCGAAATATTTGAGCCCTCTCGCTTCTAAAAACAAAAGCCGATGGAGAAAAAGCAAAAAAAAAGCCATAAAGAAAAAAAATATAAAATTAAAGGTAAATAAGGATGACTTTTTGATTTCTTGTGGAGGTTTAGTAATAGGAGATTAGAAAGCAGGGACAGAAGAAAATGGCTTTACCTGTGCAGAGAAAGGGGCTTTTACGCCGGTACCGAGGGACACTTGTGGTGGTAGCGGCCTCGGTGGGTACGTTGCTAGCAGTTGGTTCAGTTACGCTGTACTTGGTGAAGCAATGGCTATATAAGCAGCAATTAAGGATAGCGGAGGAGCATTTTGTGAGGGAGCAGATCAAGCGGCGGTTTAACCAGACGCAGAGCGACTCGCTGGCCACACTTTACGAGCTGGTTCAGGTGAGTTCGCTGGTGTATGACCAGAACGGGTTGAACCTGGACGAGGTGATGATAGCGTTGCGCGACAAGAAGTTACAGAAGAAGGCCAGTGAAGGAGCCAGTGGCAGCAGCAGTGTCACTGGAGTGACCACGGTGCTGAACAAAGCAGAGGTGTCGGACGACGCGCACAGCAGTAACACCAATGCGACGAAACAGTCGAAGGGCGAGCTGTGGAACGAGCTCAAGATCAAGAGCATAGTGAAACTTGTCACCATCACATACACCACATCGTGCCTGTTACTAATGACGAGACTACAGCTGAATATCCTCACGCGCAAGGAGTACCTCGAGACGGTGGTTAAAGCCACACAGCAGGAGAAGAGCACTTCGGGGATCCTCGGGTGGATAGGCGGGTTGTGGAGTGGTAATGGCCAAGGCAGTAGCCAAAGCAGTGGCCATGGCAATGGCCACGATAGTATTGCTACAACCATCTCCAAGAAGACGCCGAAGGACAAGATAGAGTATATCAACGAGCAGGCGTTCCTGTCGCTGTGCTGGTGGGTGATTAACCGCGGATGGCAGAAGGTGCACAGTCTCGTGGAGAAAGAGGTGGCGGCCGAGTTCGGCACGTTGGATCCGAAGGACACCCAGACCATCGAGCAGTTCAGCGAGCGGATGACGCGTGTGTACTACCGCGTGAACAAGGAGATGTTCCTTGCGCAAGAGGACAGGGACGGAAGCGCTTACAGGCCGTTGCTGGCGGTTATGCTCCCCACGCGCACGGAGACGCAGCTGAAGGGTGTGCTGGAACAGGCGATGGACCTGGACTCCCTGCAACTGCTGGAGCAGGACGACACCGTACTGAAACAGCTGTGCAGCGAGATGGAACAGTACATGCGCAGCGAGGCGACCTCCATCGTCATGGAACAGGCGATAAACGAGTCGTACGACTACGCGATCGGCGAAATCGAGGAGAACGTCAAGAGACGGCAACAGACGGAGGTGCAGGTAGCGCTCTACGCGCTCGCCTGCAAGGAATGTTGCGACAAGATGCTCAAGACGAATATGATAAGCATGGACAACGATTACCTCACAGTGCTCGACGGCATCTCGGTCCTCGATGATCTAAGTGCCATGGTCTACAGTAATTTCGGTTTGTAATAGCATACGGCCCCTTTATTCTTTTTTTTTTTTTCCTTTATACCCTTTATTAATAGTTTAATTTTTTTTTAAGCTTTTCCAACACAGAGACCCTCGGAGAAAATGGAGAGGGTTGAGTGGGGGAGGGGTTGTCTGAAGAGGGTTAAAAATGATGAGGGTTAAAAAAAGAAAATCAGAATGTAATGAGGGGTAGTACACAATAGTCTGTGTCTTCCTCCTTCTCCTCTCTCTACCCCCCCTTCACCACTCCCAAAGTGGAGGAAAGAGTGTGTGTAGAAACAACTGTAATGAAACAGTGTAAGGAAGTCAGATGGAGGTTAGATAAATAAAGTTTCTGTGCTCAGGGGGGAGGGAGGGGGCACTTTATTTCGCGATGAGGGTTTATATAATCTCGAAGGGTTCTCTTGAGGGTTGATCCCTGAGAGAATTGAGTAGAAAACAAACCGATATAATGCCCAAAGTCCCTTTCGTACATGTTATTTCCGCTTGTCACGTGTATAGTGTTTTTGGTGTAGCCCAAAGAAAAACTTACACAGTGACACACAGTGACACACGGTGACACACACAGTGATTTCCCACAGACACAGTGATTGCTCACACAAAGCGAGAGCTTGTGTTTCTTTTCACGGAGCTTTGTAATGTTTTTTTTTTGAGACCCAACGGAAAAAAAAAAATAAAGGGCGCGCGAGAAGAGAAAAGAGCGAGGCAAAAAAAAAAAACCATGTAATTAAAATTAAGTATATATAAAAAAAAAAATATTTAGACCTTGGGAAAAGAACAAAGTACATACTACAGTGAAAGAAAGAAAAAAAAAAAGGTTGATTGGAAACTTAATGATAATGGACAAGAAGAACAAGTTTGTGGTGTTAGTTAGTGGTGAAGGAGAGAGGTTTACTGTTGAGCGCAAGATTGCGCAGCGGTCGTTGCTGTTGAAGAACTATTTGAATGATATGCATGATAACAGTTTAGATGACGAGGAGGAGGAAGAGGAAGAGGAGGATGAGGATGACGAGATTGTGATGCCGGTTCCCAATGTGAGGTCGTCTGTGTTGCAGAAGGTTATCGAGTGGGCTGAACACCACAGGGACTCCAACTTCCCTGACGAGGACGACGATGATTCCCGTAAGTCTGCGCCTGTGGACGCGTGGGACCGTGAGTTCTTGAAAGTAGACCAGGAGATGTTGTACGAGATTATCCTCGCAGCCAACTACTTGAATATCAAACCATTGCTGGATGCTGGTTGTAAAGTGGTGGCGGAGATGATCAGAGGCAGATCACCCGAGGAGATTAGAAGAACATTCAACATCGTCAACGATTTTACACCCGAGGAAGAAGCCGCTATCAGACGTGAGAACGAGTGGGCAGAGGACCGCTAAAAACAAATTAAATTGTCATCACCATCATCAACAACAACCCTGTATAGTAATAAAAAAATAAGTAATAATATAGTTAAAGACCACGCCCCCCACTCCCTTCATTTTCTCTATTCCAGGTAACAGTCCAGGGAATAGAAAGAAGGGTATACATAATAATATTATAGAAATATTTGAGATGCTAATAGAATATTGAATGTTTTAAAGAGTATAGAACGTGATATTCTCGTGTATAACTATACTTGCATATACCCAAAAGAGGAAATATCTTTAAAAAAAAAGAAAGAAAGACATGAAGCACTGAAAACCCCGTACAACCCCCACAAAAAGGGAAATAAGAAAATTAAAAATTTGGGCCACAAAGAGAAAAGTTATAAAATTTTTTTTTTTTTTCTTATTTTACCTAAAACGACTATTTTATCAATAATAAGAGCAATTTTTGAAATAAAGGGAAGAAAGGGAAAGGAAAGACTTTCTTGATTTGAAGCTGATCACCAAAGGAAAAAAGAGCCATTACGCAAGCACGGATTACATTGGGTAGAAGAGTATTGACTGTTGTATAATAGAAGGGGGTTAAGCAGTGTTTAAAACCGAGAAAAAGACGAACAAAACCGAAAACAGGATGGGGAAGGATAAGAGCAAGAGCAAGAAGAGATCGATAAGCGATGGTTTTGTCAAGCTGTTCAAGAAGAAGAAGTCGAAGAAGAAGCAGAATGGGAGATCGAAGTCCAACACTCTATCGAGGCCTTCTGTCTCTGTAAATCCTGATAATAAGGAGCACAGCGGAGTGTACAACAACGCACAGAAGATCCCAGTATATCCAGAAATAAGGTCTGTACGAAGTAATGGCAGCAGTAAGCGGAGGTTTAGTTTCAGTAGCCGTCGTCATAGCCACAGCCGTAACCCAAAAGACCCTAAAAATAACATGAATGATGATGATGATGATGATATAAACTATTACAGAGATGAGGATAATGATGAGGAGTCGACGACAGATACATCCCGGGAGGGGATTGATCTAGCGTTTAGGCCCAGAAGATCACTACAGAACTCTACCGCGGGACTGAAAAGGATCAGTACTTTGCAAGGCTATTTCAATATTCCTGTCACAATTGATTCTAACCATACCAAAAACAATAACATCCAGCAAGGAGGGGTTGGCACAAAGAGCCATCCGATATCGAGAAAGACATCTGAACTTTTTAGCACGTCTAGAAATGCATCTAAATCTGGTACACATGTAATGAACCAAGAAAATAATTCCTCTACTGGCCTATTGAACACTATCGTGAATTTTGCACAAAATGCTGTAGGAAGAGGTGTACCGAAGATTGTAGTTGATGAAGCACAATTGGAACAACAAGCAGTTAATACACCAAGATATCTGAATAACTCGGGGAGTGCGATTGCTGCATCCACGTCTGAATCCGTAACCAATAATCAATTGGACAGTAATGGGGTAAACAGAAATAGGTCGATACAAAAAATGAATACACCTGAATCTAAAAATACCAGTCAGAATGATCAATCAAACATATCAGAAGGACATAACGACACCGTACTCGTATCTCCTTTGAGTGAAGAACATAGAAGTTCCTCTTTCTTAAAGCATTTAGATTCTATTCTTTCTCCAAAGACGGCACCTGAAAATCAGCCTATGAAAGAATCATCCGGAATTCAAGATAATATATCTCTAGCTACCAATGACACTGACGCTACGAGGAAAAAACGTATTAAAAGTGACTCATCAAACAGAAAGAGATACTCATACCCTGATGGAGAGAGAGAAACAATAAACTCAGACTTGAACCCACAGATTACAAAGGAGAGTGATATCTCAAAGGTAAAATTTCATTCTCATATCGGTACTCCAGAGCCAGCGATTGCCACATTTGGTAAAGGTAATTTAACACTTGATGCATTGGCTGATAATTCTAACTCTGAGGATACCAATGATGTAAGTGAAAGCCGAGTATCATTTAAAAACTCATCAAACAGCCATCCTGGTATGCCAATATTCAATGAAAATTATAGAAACAGCAGCTATATCGATGTATCGCGTCATTTAGGAAATAAATCTACTGATATGGTACGTGGTAGAAGTAAGACTTTACCAACAAACGATGCCTCAGGTATTATTGATAAAAATATGGAGTCAGCTGATGGTAAAAGAGATTCTCGTATTACAACAGTTTCAAATGATGAAGTCACAAACAGCGGAGATACGGAAAGAAAATCAAGATCATTATCCAAAAAGTTTTTAAATAGAAGATCTTTTTCTCCAAGCATCAGTAATAAGGTAATGCCTTCCATTCCTTTCAGAAACTCTTTAACAAGGACTAGGAATAGTAACGATAAACCGGCCGCCACAGAGTTACCTAAACTGCGTTCAAGTGGTGCCTTTGCAACTACAGTCAACTCTACAATGGATCATGAAGTCGGAAAAACAGTACTACAAGGTATTGATTATGCCAATGAGAAGAAAAATGGTGAATTTCATAATATATTCAAAGATGCTGGTGTCACACCATCAGAAAGACTAATCGTTGATCACAGTTGTGCCTTATCAAGAGACATTTTATTACAAGGTCGTATGTATATATCTGACCAGCATATTGGTTTTAACTCGAATATCCTAGGTTTTGTTAGCACGGTATTTATCCCTTTCAAAGAAATCGTCCAGATTGAAAAGAAAACTACTGCTGGTATATTTCCAAATGGTATTGTTATCGATACACTACATTCGAAATATATTTTTGCTTCATTCATTTCCAGAGATTCCACCTTCAATCTAATCACAGATGTATGGAACCAAATCATTCTTGGACGCCGTTATTCTGATGATACAGACAGCAGTGAATATAGTTCGAACATGAATGATCTAAGTGATTCGAATAGCCTATATAACCAACTAAGAGACATAGACGAAACGCAACTATCCGATATAGACAGCACTGACATGACTTCGAGTGAAGATATGGAAGATATTATGTCTACAGTACCTACAAAAAAAACGAAAAACCAAAATAAATTATTATTTGGTCCTGTGAAACACGAACCAACTAAAAGTGACTATAAACCTACATCGAATGAAAAATTGGTAACTGAATTTTTAGTAGAAGCTCCAATGGGTGTGGTGTTAAACATTTTATATGGAGAGGATACCAAATACATGGTAGAAATTCTCGAAGCAATGAAGAGTATGGAAATTTCATCTATACCGAAGTTACTCGGAAATGATAGCAGAAAATTTGATTATGTTAAACCTCTTCCTGGTAATATTGGACCTAGTAAAACCAAGTGTTTTATCACAGAAACTATTGATCACTATGATCTGGAAAACTATGTTAAAGTTTCTCAGGTTTCAGATACACCAGATGTTCCTTCAGGGAATGTTTTTTCAGCGAGATCTGTCTTTATCTTTACCTGGGACAAAAATAATTCTACTAAGGTTGCAGTATATGGTGTTGTAGATTGGAGGGGAAAGAGTTGGTTAAAAAGTTTTATCGAAAAAGGAACAGTTGATGGTATTCTGGAAATGGCAAAAACTATTCATACAGAAATTAAGCGTATCTTAAACGAACAGCAAGATGCTGTAGAAAAGGTTAAAACGAAGGAAGAGGAACCGGAAGAATCCAATCTACCTAAAATGGGCCCATCTACCCACGCACCTACGCAATCGTCATTTCATAAAGAATCAGAAGATACCATTATAGAAGAAGAAGTTAATTTTGCTGTTCCTCTGGGCACAGTCTTTCAAATTTTGTTTGGAGATGATACCTCTTACATTAGAAATATGATCGAGAAACAAAATAATTTCAATCTTTCCGAAATTCCACCTTTCAGTAACAAGACACGTGAATACACTTATACCAAAAAGTTATCCAACTCTTTTGGCCCTAAACAAACTAGATGTTTTATCACGGAGAAAATTGAACATATGGATTTGAATAATTATGTTGTTGTTAGACAAATTGTTAAGTCTCCCGATGTCCCTTCGGGTAATAATTTTGCAGTCCACACAAGGACATATCTATCATGGGGCCCAAATAACAGCACCAACATGCTAGTTGTCACAAATGTTGAATGGAGTGGTAAGTCATTACTAAAGGGCACAATAGAGAAGGGCTCTATTGAAGGCCAGAAAGTTTCCACAAAACAAGTTATAGATGATTTAAGAGAGATAATAGCAAATGCAGGTTCTGTTAAGAAGAAAAGACGTAGATCGAGAGCAGCAACTGTAGCCAGAAAACAAAGTGAAAACGACATCAAGCCTACGCAAGCTTCTAATCATGAAACTATTAGTAGCTCAAACACAGTATTGGATAATGTAATATCTCTAGTAACTGAAACAGACTTTACATCCCCTAAAGGTATAATTGGTCTTATTCTTGCAATTATCACTTTAACTATACTCTTTAGAAGTTTGTTTTTCGGTAGCAAAAAACCATCTACTCATGTTGTTAGACCTGGCATTATCATTATTGATGGACATGAATATAACTACGTCCCCAACTTCAGGACCATATATGATGTGTACGAGCAAAAGGTCGGGAATGGTGACTATTCAGTGTATTCAAATGATAATAATCCCGTTATGGAATCTGAATTTTTAATTTGGGACTGGCTTGACGACCGTAGCAGGAATTCGAGAAACTCACCTTCATTCGACAAACAATACGAAAAATCTTTCAAATCTGTAAAATCGCACAAAATCCAACAACTAAAGGAATCCATTAAAGTAGCCGAATTACAGTTGAATGAAATGAAAAAAATGTTGAAAGACGAGAATGATTAACTACGTTAATATTTCGACGAACACTCGTTTATCAATATATAGTCATATGCATGCTAATTTTTATTCTTATGAATATTTACGATATTTAACAACATACATTTAATTTATAGCAGAAGAGAAAACATTACTTACAATTAGCCATCTGACATTATTACATCATCATTATTATTATCATCGTCATCTTTTTGGGTAATTTCTTTTTCCTTACTAATCTGATCATCTTCCATATCAGAAAGTGAATTTGACCTTCCACGTTTTTTGGAGCTAGTTTGTAGAATGAGACCAGAGCCTTCTCCGTTGATGTCAACTTCTTGTGGGGTATTTGGTTTCTCATAAACTTGTGAACTCTCTAGGATCATAGAATATTGATCATTAGTGTCACTGGAATCGCTGGAGCTATCATCTAAATTGTTGGTAGATTGCTCTAGAACTTCATCAATCCTGGCTTTAAACTTTTCCAAGGAAGTTCTACTGAGGTGATCAAGTGAATCATTTTCTAACATATCCAGTACATACTCTCTTGTTTGCTTTTGGACAGATATTTCCTGTTCAGGATATAAAGATACCAAATTTATATTCGTTAATAACATCCTTTTTACTTCAGGTTTATCAATTTGAGGTACCATTTTCAAAACATCCTGTAAGAACAGAATCTGTGATATTTCTGCATGTGCTTCTTTTTCATCTCTTTTAATTACCTTCAGTGGATCAGTCCAATCTATCAATTGTTGGAAAATAATATTTGGTTTTAACATCTGTGATTTAATCTCTTCATTTTCATTCGAATTTTGAAGGTCATCCCAAAGCACACATAATCTTAACAGAATATCTGAGGAAATTCTTGCCATCCGATTTTGATGCGTCACATGTGAAGAACAGTAAACTGGTAAACAAAAAGCAAATGCTTGAACTAGTTCTTCATTACCAGAATTCGTTGGAGTGAAATAAGACAGAACCAATGTCTCGAACAAATCGTCATCTGTGAAAATATCAGCTAAATATAGCTTACATAAACCTTCTGCAACGATTTTTTGACATTCTGGTAATTCCACATTTTTCAAAACTTTATAAAAGATCTTGTGCAAGGATATGGAATCAACCTTTCCCTCACCATCAACAACAATATTACCATGTGTTGAGAATATATCAAAAATAACCTGTAGTGCTACACTCTTTAATGACTGATTACCTTTTGACACACACATACCCAAGATGTACATGTTTTCGGTTGCAAGTTGGACATCTAATAAACAACATAGACCAAGATTTCTAACACCAAGTTCTCTAATGGTAGGTTCATTGTTTCTCACTGCAGGAGTAACTAAGGTGTCAATCAAAGATGCTATTAGAATGTTCTCTTCAATGGAAGTGTTAACTAATTCAAGCATACAACTCGATCTGGTTAAACACAACACAAGAGTTTCTGGACGTGCTTCTTTTTCGCTTAACATCTTTCTCATTATATTCGATTCATCACCAGTCCCACTTCCATTTTGAACTAGGTTTTCAACTGCAGAATGAAATGACTCTATATCATCATCATCATCATCATCGTCATCATCTTCATCATCAACATTTTCTTGACCAATAGTTCCATCTGTGGAGTTCTTATCTTTTTGAGCTCTTGCTAATTTTTTTTGTTTCTTTGCTCTTTTCTTTGCTTCAATTTCTTCCTTTTCTTGCAATTCAATATCATCATCTCTTATATCATTAATTATTTCAATTACCATAGTAATAAAATCTTTCTCATTTATTGAAAGTGTTTTCAGGACATGAATACCGATCTTGATTAACGGGTCAGAAAGCTGCTTTAACCCAAGTAGATTTCTAACTGTATTCAACATCGATCTTCTACCAATCTCATCACTATAATCATACTTGTTAGCAGTCACTAATATTTGCTCAATAATGAATTCTAGGTGAGATTGCTCAGCGGAGTTTATCGGATTTGTTGATTTACCATGGTAAAGAATATCAATATAGTATTGGAGATATTCTGCCAGCCGAGAAGCCTCTGGGAAATTTTCATAAAGCACTTCTGTGATATTTTTCTCCAAACAGTAGATATAGAAACATCTGAAAAGAAATGCAGTTTCAATTGTAAAATTAGTCCACATTTCTGGAGGGAAAGTAATTTTTTGAATAATTTCTGGTCTTTTCTCAAAGAGACATTGAAGGATTTTATAGCAAGTTTCCGAGTTTTTAACATCCAGGTATTCAAGAAGTTTAATTAGATCACCAGATACAATGTTAAGCCAATCATGACATATTAGTTTTTTACATGCTTTCCTCACCGATTCTTCTCTATCTTCTAGCCCCCATTTAATCAACTGATCCAATATTTTAGTATCAATCTTGGTAAAACATGCTTTTCCAGCTGCCTTTAATATTCTCGAATATACTAGTCTCCTATTGACCTGATTGGTGTCCCTGCCTCTTTCCAATATATAGGGTGTCGTAGCAGAAGAATGGATCAAATTTAACATTACAGCCCTTCGTACTTCAGCAGAGGGATCATTTTGAATCAATTGCATAAGAGTTCTCGTTGCTTCATTAATTTCAACAACACTTCCATCATCTGTCTTATTTCCACTGTGCGCATCCTCAGCTTGGAATTTTGTGAGACAAAAGACCGCTTGAATCCTAACATTAGGGTCTTTATCGTAAATCCGCTTGTTAAGAGACCAAGTCAATAGCTCATAAAGCGATTCATCGATTTCACCAATATTATCCATAATTACAGCCAACAGTTGTACCACACGGAATCTCACATTTCTGTCTTTACTTTCAATACCCCTAAGAACATTTCTGATGAATTGATCAACAAACCGCGAAAACACACCTTCTTCATCCATTGTCATAGGGGTGCCTTGCTCCTTTGCAAGCTCAATATCCTTATCCAGGGAGGCAATGAACGCCGCAATAAGCTTAATGATTCTGTCACCAACTATCTCATTCTTCTTTAATGGCAGTATACCCACCACAAGTCTATTGATCCAATAATTAAACGCATCTTCATACCCTTGAGCCACCGCTTTGCTCTGTATTTTCTTCAACACAGCAACATGCTTCCTATGTCCAGCATAAGAATTTTGAGCTACTTGAAACACATTAGCCACCGATCCAAATATCTTGGAATTGATATCCTCCTGCGGAACCATTGTTTTGATATCTATTCTTCTGGGTTTTCAAAAATTGGTTTTTTTTACAAAATTCCTCAATTGTTAACAGATCTAGAAGGATATACAGATCTAATTGTTGCTATTGCCTTTACCTTTTGCTGTTGTTATTTGTTTTTATTGTTGTTGTTATTGTTTATTTACTTTTTTTTTTTTGATCTGTTTTCGGGATTAAAGCGAAGACCCGGTTTTCTCACCAATGGGCAACAATAAGTTACAAGTTATAAATAATAGGAGTTATATGATCAATTGATAACAAAAACTTGATCTACAATTTAAAAGTAGTGAATTTTCTTTCTCCTGAACTTTTGTTTGTTTTTTTAGTACCCTAATTCTAAAAGAAAAAGGGGGCTTTCCCAAATTTTAAAATTTTTCACAGGCGGGAAAAAAAAAGCGGTTGAAAAAAAAAAAAAAAAAAAAAAAAAAATTTTTTGCGATGAGCTCATCGCAAGGCATTACATAAATACGCCCTCTTCAATACTATTTGGTACAATTTACCACTGATTCTCAAATCAAAATCTAGTATATATAAGGTTATTGAAGTATGTCTGATGAGGTTAGTAGGATTCTGGGTGGAATTTATCTAGGTGGGTTCTTACCCATTGCGAACCATGTACCGTTGAAAGTTCAGTACAATGTAACACATATTCTGTCTGTTCTAAAGCTAGAGACCATACCTGAGTACTTGATTCGTAAGGGTTACACGTTCAAGAACATCCCCATTGATGACGATGATGTTACTGATATTATCCAGTATTTCAACGAGACAAATAAGTTCATAGATGAGTGCCTATACCCAATGGAACAAGAGTATGATCCTGCAAAGGTTGATTTCAAGAAAAAGAAACAATCTGGTAACGCCATATATATTCATTGCCAAGCAGGCATCTCGAGGTCGACGTCGTTCGTAGTTGCATATTTGATGTACAGGTATGACCTAAGTCTAGCAAACGCTATGCATGCTGTCAGGCGTAGGAGACCTAACGTGGAACCTAATCCAAACTTTATGGAGCAGTTGAAAGTGTACGAGAACATGGGTGCCAATAAAGTCAGTGAGGACAACCAGCTATACAAGTCTTGGAAACTAAAACAGTCTTTGAAGCTGGATCCAACTGGTGAAGACATATTGTCTAAAGATAACACGTACAGAGACGCACAAAATGAAGACAAAGAACTGGATACAATGACAAAAGAGGAACTGTCACAAATCAGTACCATTAGATGCAAAAATTGTAGAAAAAGATTGGCTCTTTCTACATCTTTCATTGATCATGAACCACCTAGCAAAACCTCTTCCGAGGGCCACTTCATCAGAAGAGCTGCTGGCTCTCACAGAATCATCGATATCCAAGAATCATCGACTACTTGTTCCCATTATTTTGTAGAGCCTCTGAACTGGATGAAGGAGGATTTACAGAAACAAGAACTTGAAGGTAAATTTAGTTGTCCAGGTTGTAAATCTAAGGTCGGTGGTTATAACTGGAAGGGCTCTCGTTGTAGTTGTGGTAAATGGATTGTACCAGCTATCCACTTACAATCCAGTAAAGTTGATCATTTTCCATTAACCGAAAAGGCTTTACCAAACAGAGTTGAATTCAAACCTACCGAAAGTACTTAGGTTATTATAAAAAAATACAACAATAATTAAATTCAGATACTATATAAATTTATATCTACTTGGCATTTAACTAATTAATATTTCATTACATTATATCATTAACAATGTCTACACCATATGAATTTCTTAGAAAAGATAGATGCAGATTCACCACAAATTATCTATTTTGCAATGAGCTGACTCTACTACTCCGTGCAATATCACTATTATCTATAGTATCTGATATATTAATAGTAGGTATTTCTGTCAAGTCATGAGCATCTGAATTTAGGTCAGAGGAAATATTACCTACACTTAAATGGTTATCCACGACTGAGTTAGTCGATATGTCTCCATCCTCACTATATATGTCGTCGTAAGCATTCCTAGATCGACTAGTCGCTTCGACAAATTGTTGAATTGAGAGATTTCGATCAATGCCTGGTCCGGAAATAGTTCCTCGTATTCCAAACCCTGAATTATTCACAGCCTCCAAATATCTACTTCTATCCCCATCATTGCCATCCTCATCATCTTCCTCATCAATTTCAACTCGAGCATATTCGGCGTCATAGTCATATGAAATTTCATCTTCCTCTTCCTCTTCCTCATGTACCACATCGTTACCAGCTACAACAGAACTATTTGGTTCAGTGTGGTTGTAATCCACGGTTTCAACATGATCCCTGGAGTTGTAATCAGGAATATCTCCTTCACCCACAGTTGCCAGATCACTTGGGTTTCGATCGACGTCTAAATCATTATTATTCCCGCTATATGTATCTTGATTCTCACTAGATATTTGAATTGATGGATCCAAGAAATTTTCTTGGTAGTTAATGGTATTTGGATTAGTTGTTCCCTCAATTGGCTGGTCAAGCGCCATTACTTCTGCTCTCCGTAGATGTCTGTCTCTCTTCATTTCAGCCATGGTTTTCTTTACTCCGATTGGCCTTAAAGAATTCCAACCAGATTTGCGTATACTGTATATTCGTTTCTCAAAGTCCTCATATCTCATCTCTGTCACAGATAGTTTCAACTTGCCCTTTCGTAGGTTTCGTACCGGAATAAAGGGCACATCATCAGAGGCGCTATATGCCGACAACGGCGGTATATATTGAATATCGTTACTCTCATTAATTTCACCACTTTTAACATTGCTATATGCTGTCTCCTGGCCATTCCGCAGCTTTTCCTTATCTGCTATGCTCTTGATGTGTCCGAATAACTGCAGATCAACCAACCTGCGTCCCTTACCACTATCAAAAAGACCAACTCTCGGTACAACTCCTTCCATGTCCAGATACAATTGAGTTATTTGGCTTAGTATGTTATTGATATTACCTTATTCTACGCAATGGGCTCACAAATTGGAAAGTGTCAATGATCTCTTTTTATCAAAAGAAGGATTGCTTTCATTAAGCTGCAAAGCGAATTTTGTTCATAAAAAAAATGAGTGTTAGAAGGTGAAGTCATCTGAGAGTGCACAATAATAGTCAAGCTTAAATAAATTCTTATAGAGACACAGCAATGCTGAGACGAAATGGTATAAGGACAGCTCAGCAAGCATGCAGATGGCAAGTATTAAGCCAGAGGTTTTATGTCGCTCCAAAAACTGAAAGTGCAACAGGGGCCACTCCTTCAGATAAGCAGAAGAAGTCAAGGTTTGATAAGTCAGTCTTGAAACCATTAGGGTTACTAGTTGTATTTGGATCTATATTGACCAATGTGATGGAAGAAAGACGAAAATTCAACAATATGGAAAGACGTTATGAACTGAAGATCAACAAACTAGAGGAACTTTTGGAGCGTTGCAAGAAAGGTGAAAGGGATATTGATATCGACAATGAGCTTAAGATCATCGAGGCCATGTTTGCTGTGAGTGAAAATCAGAACATTGCTGGCTTGATTGCTAAGCGGAAACAGGAATATGACTCTGATATAAAGCAAGTTGAATCAAAAGAAAATGAAAGTTTAGAATCCTTGTGGGCAGATATTATGAAATCAGTGGACGAAATTCCTGAAGACTCCAAGAAGAATAAGAGTACGACTATGGATTTGGTAACGGACCCTGATATCCTGGAGAAACGTAAAGCAGAGGAAGATCTAGTTAGGAAAACAGCACCATCCTACATGACTCACACCATCGTGGAAACTCCTGGTGAAGTCAGTGAAGCAGCCAAAGATACTTCAATTAAGAAGTTCTTGTGAGTATTGCTATTAAAACTTGTAAATAATCATTTTCTTTTATTCTAATTCAATTAACGAACTCTATGTATATTTAAATATTGAGCTGTTCTGCATTTTTGAGTATTCAAATATTTCGAGATATAGTACATAATTCTTCAAGGTAAAATGTTAAAGCATCTTTTTGGAGCTCAATTACCGTATTTCAGAGTATTAAGTCATAGATATGTTGTGTTGAAAATCAGAATTACCGATAAATCAAATAGATTCGCAATACACATGATATAGGACAGACTTGTGTCTGATAAAAAAAATAATAATAAAAAATACAAAAAAGGAAACAATGAAATAGTAATAATACAATTATACTAAGGTGATAAGATTGGTATGAAATAGGAATAAAAATAAATAAAAAAAAAAGATGCTAAGAAAATTAAAATAATAATAATACTAGTAATAAGAAAAGAAAGAAAGAAAAGTAATATGTGATCCAAGTTTCAGCCATCAAATTTTAGGGCGACATACTAAAATTATGGTTGCTACCAATATCAGAATTTAGAAAGGTGTCGGAGTTCGTAGGACTTCTGTTGTTGACCGAACTTGAATATTCATTTGATATCGACCGCTTAGAATTCTTAGATTGCTGTGAGTTGGTTGTATTCGGCTGATTAACCACTCCAGGAGAGACATATTGCCAAGGAGAAGTTGTAGTACTGGAAAAACTCTTGGTAGAAGCAGTTGGCGACCCCTGGGGGACTTTAGAACTCCTCCTAATAGATGCTCTTTGAGCATCCTCCTTTACCTCATCTGTTAGAAGACCAGGAATTTCTGCGAATAGAGCGTGCATTCTACTCAAAGCATGTCCAAATTTGTCAAATGTCTTTGAACCAACCCTCAAAATCCAAATATAATGACGAACCATATCACTCAGATATCTTGCCTCCTCTTTAGATTCAGCAGATGTGTAGAGTAAAGCTGCGAAGGAGCCAATCAACATAATGGAACCAGTGGCGGATGGAAACCAAAATGCATTAGTATGCTCAGTTTTCAAATCACGAATAAACTCGATTGCAGCCACTAATCTAGTTCTAGCAGCTGTTCTACACACTTTCTTAATTTCTGCAGGTGTATCTGCCTTTAGACTGGTAATAATTTTACGATGCAATGATATCTCAACAATGAAATAACACAACGTAAGTGTGGCATTACAGTTGAATTTTTTTGGCTCAAAGGTTGCCATAGATAGTTGAGGTGGAAGTTGATGATACCACTCACGTAATTTTAGTTGTAAAGGCTTAGCTAAGCGCAATACCTGCTCGATGGAAGTGTTTATATGCATTGAACCCAGAGTATAAAAAGTATCCATGATTTCTCCTAATATAATGCTCAATGAGACATAGTTTTGGAAGATTAGTGCACCGTTCTTGAAATCTTGAAGATTTGGGGTCAGTTGGAACATTGGAGCACCCATTGTCATATCCATAGAAGATTCTGAGTTTGATCTTTCCTTTATTATTGGGGAATTTGTGGGTAAATCTGATTCGTTTAACATCTGCACCATCCAATTTCTACCTAAAATCAAATGAGAATGTCTAGATTCCAACAGGGCTGTCCATTTATCCTGGGACCACACTGCCCATGCTAATCTCTTTCTTAAGTCTTTCTCCCATTTTGGAAGACGCCAGTCTTGGCACTCTATTCCTAAACCCAATTCTTCCGCTAATGCCACTAAGCAAGATGAAATTACCCAATTATTTGTATTCTCACTTCTACAAAGTAGTAAAAGTAATCCTGTCTGCACCATACTTAACTTTGGTCTCTCTATTCTATTCAAAAAGGTTTCAAATGCAATTGTATTCAATTTTTCTATCACATCAGGCTTAGGAAATCCAATGAACCCTGGGTGGAAATCCCACCATTGTAAAGCCAGTGAATATATGGAAGCTAAGAGTGGTGCTGTTAGTTCTCTATATGATCTTGAATATTTTTCCAAGAACACTCTCTCATGCAAAATAGGGTAATATGGGTGTACAAGTTTAAAAAACATCTCCACTAGTGTCTTACCGTGAGGATATATAAGACTTTCAACCATATCCACCTCTTGTTCTTGTTTCAAGTAAACTTCTTGATTATAGTCATCTTTTAGCATAAATTGAACATTAGGAGCGACACGTCTAAGAGCTACTGTCGAAGATAATTGTATCTGATCTATACTATCTAATTGTATGCAATTTATTAACCTTGTATCATAGACAGAAGTAGCTCCAAGATAGAAAGAAGATCGCGGATATTGGATAGGAGGTTGTGGTGACATTCTAGGCTGAAATGAACCAGGTGATTGTTGTTGTTGCTGCTGTTGCTGCTGCTGTTGTTGTTTAGGGTTATAAACGGGTGAATCCTGTCTTGATCTATTTGATTTCCTCATTTTACTTACATTGGATGGGTGTGGTGAATTGATTACCGATTCTTGCTCACTTTTCTCATCATCATTTTTTCTACTCTTCTTATTTGAATCCACAGATGCTTTATCCAAATCAAAAGACCTTTTCCTCTGCGAACTACCAGTATCCAGACTATTCTCAGGATGATGTTGGTCAAAAGAGCAGTCTATATTCTTTTCTGTACAGTTATAACATTTGCCGGTTCCAGAGTCTGACTTGTTACAGTCAGAGTTACTCTTTTCGCACTCATTGCATTTTCCATTTGCAGCGTCGCTTCTCCCATACGTTTCGGAAATCAACGTGCTATAGTCACCCAAATATGACTCAAGATGACTAGGATCATGCAAGTCGTTCATTATATCAACATTATCATCATCATTATTATTCTTTTTATTATCGTTCTTTTCTGAGTCTTTCGTCAAGTTAGACAATAGAATATCGTAGTTGTCCTTCAGAAGTAATTCACTATCCTGTGCAGCTTCCGTCCTCTTCTCAATACCGTTCTGTTCAGAACCTGGTTCCCCAGCATTGGTATCCAAATCTTGCATCGACCCTAGTATTTAGTGATTTACCTCTATGTTGTTGTTGTTGTTTTCTCTATTGGTTTTCTGTTTTGGTCCTTTTACCTCCACTTCTCTTGCTATGTTAAGAGAATACTTCGGCCAGGAATTAATTCCAAATAAAATCTATCAAAATAAACTAGCTTCGGTGCCTTTGTTGCTGTCAAACTGGTTGTCTCTTAAAGATCTTCTTAAGTCCAAGTCAAGCCACGGTTTTCCTCCCATTCGCCCAAGAAGAAAGTCCGCATGCATTTTTTTTTCTTTCTTTTTATTGGTTTTTTTAGCATTGCTGATCATGTGACATTGACAAATATTATGTTAAAACCAAATATAGACATACTCTGTATTGTTACTATGTTGTCACTGTTGGATCAATTGCTATGCTGTCACTGTAAGATCAATTCGATGCTGTTAGATCAACTCAATGCTGTTAGATCAATTCCCTTATAATTATTATATCTATATATAATCTATATACAACTACTCTTCACCCCCTAGTAGAGTGAATATACCCATGGCAGCCATGATGGCGTACTTGGCCTTCTGGGACTCGTTCAGCCAGATGGTAGCGTAGCCTACCAGAGGTATGTAGCCTACCACAGTGCCCGCGACGTCTCTTTGCTTGTTCAGATATATGTTCTTGCCCGTGTACAATGGGATATCGTCACCGGCATTGTTATCACCCTTTGTCAACAAAAACTGCTTATCTGGATTGGAAGACAGAGAGTGTTCCCTTAGCACACGGTGCACAATTGGGATGTCCTTGCCTGGGACGTCGTAGACAACAACGTCGCCGACTTTATTCCTGGAGTTCCTGTTCCACAAGAACAGCACATCGCCTCTCTGGAAAGCAGGTTCCATAGATCCCGAGAGAACAACTACCACTGGCGAATGTGAGTTTGTAATGATGGAGGCAGCCTTCCATGTCATGTACGCGGTTGAGAACATAAAACAAACCGCCAAAAACCTCTTCAATTCCAATCTTAGATTCATTTCCTTATTTTGCCTTGCTAGTCACTGATCTTGTTCCAGTAATGAATCACAATAGAAACAACAAACTCTCCTCTTTCTATTTTGATCCTTTTGGGCAAACTTCTTCACCTCCCCCAATTTTTTACGCCATTTTTTTGGTTTTGTTTTTTTTTCGAGATTTCTTCTTCAATAGATCACGTGATTCATTATATATATATGCCTGCCAACATTCTATTTAGAGACTACACTATCATGTACCATGATATATACTTCATAGTGTGTGCGTAGTTCTACAATATTTGTAAGTGGTAAGGGCATCTTTTTCTTTTGTGTCAGATGCCTGTTCTCTATTATTTGATATTAGAAAAAGAATGACAGAGGTAAATTGGTTGTATAATGAATATGTAAATATCAATGTCCCTGGGATAACACCACTGGGAAATGGCTATAGTTTACCATCATGGGCTGAAGCACGGCAAACATCGGCACGATATACTGCGATGTAAAGACGACCTGAAGAAGTACCGCCAAGAGCTCGACTGCTACAAACGTAAATGCATTCAGAAATATAGAGATGAGTACAAGCAGGAGGTGGACAGGTATAAGAGGCGGATACGAGACGCATTGGAAACAAAGCTCCAGCTAACACCCACACGGGTTAAGAAACCACACCATGTTAAGTCGGCGCACAAAAGAACGCCATTGGCATTCATAACGACAAGTACATCGGTACGTAATAAACCTTGGGAAGACCCCGTTTCAAGGATCAGGCAATCATCCCAACCAAAGAGGATATATTCTAGACCTACATGTGATTTCTCTAAATACAAATCAAGGTACCCCTCAGTGAGTGGTGAATTTAAAAGTCGACCTATTATGAAGCTAGACACAACCATTGAGTTACTTCCAAAAACCCATTCATCCAAGATTGATAGCACGGACATGAACCCATTCTGTTCAAAGATAGAAAACATAGACCCTATATACAAAAGACTGTAATATAATAGTATATAATATAATAGATTATATCCAATTTAATGAAATGCAATATAATATAGTGCAATAAATTACAACATAATATAGTTCAATACAATATAGTTCAATACAGTACAATACAATACAGTACAGTACAGTACAATTCAATATAGTACAATACAATACAGTACAATACGCTACCAATATCGAATCACGTGTTTTATCACTATATCACCCTAAAAATTTTTTTTGCTCTCAGTTTTCGACGTATGGTGGTCCTTGGGAGCTTGATTTTCTTTAAGTGGAAGGCTAATAATCATAAAACTTATTCACTGCAATCACAGAGGTAAAAACCAACATAACAAACTACAATCAAATCAAATGTCTTTCCTAGGTCTAGGTGGTGCTCCACAATTGTCTTCTCAACAAAAAATCCAAGCTGCTGAAACTGAGCTGGACTTGGTTACCGATATGTTTAACAGACTAGTAACCAACTGTTACACCAAGTGTATCAACAACAGCTATGCCGAGGGTGACCTAAACAAGAACGAGGCTAACTGCTTGGACAGATGTGTGGCGAAGTACTTCGAGACCAATGTTAAGGTTGGTGAAAACATGCAGAAGCTAGGCCAAACTTTCAGTGCTGCTGGTAAGTTCTAATCAAACTGTACTTCAATTATGAGTGGAAATAAATACAAATGAAAACAACTTTAAAAATAAAATAAAATAAAATAAAATATCTGAAAATCCATGAAGAATGGTACATTTTTCCTTTCTTTATTCTCTTTTTTTGCATTTATGGAAACTGTCTCCATAACTAAGACAAATAGGATAAATAAAAGATGAATATATTTTCACATATTCATACATAGCAAAAGACCATACCTGTATATACTTTAAAAAATAATAATCTAAAACACTTTTACCTTATATTATAGTTTCTGTACGGATATTCTTGAGTCGTGATTGATGTCCTTCTCAAACCTCAATGGAGAGGGCTATTGTAACCTCAAAATTAAGTAATCTGGATTTTTTAACTTATTAAGAATATATAAAACAAAGTAATGTGTTATTTAAAATGCCCGAAGCTTATATTGTGAATATAAATAGGGAATGCTTAAACATCGCTCATTATTAATTGCTTTTTCAATGGTAAGCCAGTCAATATTCAATAAACCTAATAGATATCCTTTCAACAAATAATTTATAGTAATAATAATGGGTTGTATTGTGAGTACACCTACCGAGTATGATGAAAATAATCCATTCCTGCAGAGTAAACGCGCTAATGATGCCATAGAACAATCATTGATTAAGCAGGAGAAACAAAGTGATAAAAATGATATAAAGCTGTTACTCTTAGGTGCAGGGGAGTCAGGAAAATCAACAGTTTTGAAGCAATTAAGATTGCTACACCAAGGTGGGTTTACACATCAGGAACGGCTTCAGTATGCCCAAGTAATTTGGGCTGACGTTATTCAGTCCATGAAAATTCTGATAATCCAAGCAAGAAAACTTGGCATCAAATTAGATTGTGACGATCCCGCCAATTTCAGGGACTTATACGATGACAAAAGATTGCTATTGTCCTCAAATGCAATAAATTATGTGGACACAGGTCTGGCTGGTGGCTCAGAGTTTTTAAATGACTATGTGATTAAGTATTCGGAGAGGTATGCTTACAAAAGAAAAAAGCAAAGCACAGGTGAAGTGAAAGCATTTGAAGTTACCGATCATCTAACCAAAGACTCTACAGATAAAGGAACATTAGATTTCGAGGAAATCTCAGAAGGTCTTCACGAAAATGGTAATGGAAAAATGTTTGTAGATACACAACAAACATATTCTCCAACAGTAGACAATCAAATGATCGCAAACGCCATTAAAAATCTTTGGAAAAATGACAAAGGTATTAAACAATGTTTTCATTGTTCTAATGAGTTCCAGCTGGAAAGTTCTGCAGCATATTTCTTTGAAAATGTTGAAAGGCTTTCCCAACCAAATTATGTATGCACTGATAAAGATATTTTGAAAGGCAGAATTAAAACAACTGGAATAACAGAAACAGAATTCAATATAGATTCAACAAAGTTCAAAGTTTATGACGCTGGAGGTCAACGTTCAGAGCGGAAAAAATGGATTCATTGCTTTGAAGGTATTACCGCAGTTTTATTCGTTTTAGCACTAAGTGAATATGATCAGGTTTTGTTCGAGGATAGCAGGGTGAATAGAATGCACGAATCGATAATGCTCTTTGAAACTCTAATAAACTCTAGATGGTTTCGGGATACTCCGTTTATATTATTCCTAAATAAAATTGATCTCTTTGAAGAAAAAGTGAAAAGGGAGCCTATTCGAAAGTACTTTCCCGATTATCAAGGCAAGGTAGGAGATGTGAAAGCTGGAATCAAATATTTTGAGAAACTATTCCTGAGTCTGAATAGAACAAATAAGCCTATCTATGTTAAGCAAACATGTGCTACTGATACTGATACAATGAAATTTGTATTATCAGCTGTCACTGATCTTGTAATTCAGCAAAATTTGACAAAAAGTGGACTCATATAAGTGCTTTAATATTTCCATACTATAGTTTGACTCGCTTTTCGAATTTCATCTCTAATAGCTCCCAGTGTGTAACCAATAGTAAGTAATATATCTATAGTGTATTATTATTTCATGATATAATAAAAACCAAATTTTACTAGGATTAATGATAAATTTACAATCCTCAGCTTGGGTTTTCCGTATCACCCTCACTCCCATCATTTCTTAATTTTGATATCGGAATATTCAGTAAGGAAACTCTTCTTTGTGGTGTGAAACTAACTGATGTGGATAAAGAGGACTCCTTTTTAGAGTCGATTGACTTTACAGACGTTGATATTTCGTCTGTCCCGTTTGGTTTCGTAGGTAATAAGTATCTATTAATTAATGCACTGTTGTCACCACCCCCAAATGCAGAGTTTCGCGTAAAGTCTAAATCCTTAGCTGTTTCAAACTTTCCCATTCTAGGTTTATCTTTATTCAACCCAATGTAGGAAACTGAATTGTTTCTAGCAACATTTGATGGAGTAGAAACTGATAGCGATGTCTTCCGTCCCATTCCTAATGGTTTTGAGCTTGCGTAATTACCTCTATCACTTTCATAGTGTAATTCTGAAAGTGTTGGTACTGATGGCCTTCTATTAGTAAATATACCTTGCAGTCTAGGTAAGGGGCTATTGTTGCTTGGGGTTGAGTTACTCACATTAGAGTTGAGTTGAGATGAATTGATGCTCAATACTGGTGATGGACCATCATCAAAAACAGCTTTCGAAGTAAGCACAGGTGTCTTGAATGATTGAAAACTAGGTTTCTTCAAATTATCAGAGCTCAGTGATTCCTTCCGTAGTTTGTTATAGTATTTGGCTAAATCTGTGGTCTTTGCCACATCACTTGGCTTCCAGTCGTCATTATTTCTCATTGATTCCTCAGAAGTATTTATCTCGCTAAGTAGCATCTTAATACAGTTGGTACTACCATATTCAAGACACAGGTGCATTGGTGTATTCCCATTCTCATCCTTAACTACTAGGTTAGCCCCTACACCTATGAGTAAACTTAGGCATTGAAAGTAGTCATGAACACATGCAATATGTACGGGAGTCATACCATATTCGCCGGCTTTGTTAATAAATTGCGGAAAATGCTGTAGCAGTAAATGCGTAGTTTGTTCATGTCCATTCATTAGCGCCAGATGTACACATGTGTTTCCCTTGAATGTCTTTAAAATTTCGTGTCTATCGTGCCCTAATTGAATCAAGAGCACACACAGAAGATACCTCCCATGGTAAGACGCATAATGCAAAGAACTCCAACCGTTAGATGGGTCTATATTAGTCAAAAGATCTGGAAACCGCCTAAGTAACCTCTTAACAATCAGCAGGTTTCCTTCTCGTATAGCTTCACGAAGCCTCAAAGATGGATCAGGCAACATATTTGTGCTCTAGTGGATATAATGTTTTATATATCAAAATGGGTTGTCGATGAATAGTCTCTTTGGCCAAAGTTTTAAAAGGGTAGATCTCTCAGCCCTTTGTTTTTTCTACTTTGCTTAAAAGTCCAATTTTTAAAGGTTTTTATTTTAACAAAGCTTTTATTTTAACAAAGCCTTGAACTGATTTTCAAAAGGAAGCACACTAATAGATCACAGATCTTGTGATCACTGGATTAAAGAGCATTAACTAGCCATTTACTAAGAAAATAAACTGAAAAGGAAGTAATGATAAGCATAATAGTTCAGTACAAGTTCAGTAATTTAAAAGTACCTGTTAGTCCCGGTACCACTCTGAATGAGGTTTTAATTGCATCCGTGAAACATTTCAAACTAGAGGGCGATTATCAGTTAAGTAAAGATGGAAAACCGGTGGAATTGGACTTACCTTGGAGATTGTTGAACTACACTGCCAACAGTAAGTTCGATTTATTGGAAGGATCTCCTGTGGCGAATAATACTGAAGGTGCTGCTGTTGGGAAAAGGGTTAAAATAAGGTTCCAAGTTCAGGGAAAGGGGACTATAATTAAAGAAATTCCTAACAATGAGCCTTTTAGTTTAATTATGGATCAATTATGTAAGGAGCAACAATGGGCCACTCCAATGGATCAGGTCTACGTACAGTTTTTCAGCAAAAATATCAAATCGGCAGATTTTAACTTCACAACTCTGAGGTCACTAGGCATTGAATCTCCTTCTAATATTAAGGTGATATTGGGACCTGGAGATCAGATTGACAATAATCCCTTGAAGAAGTCGAAGATATCTGAAGAAACTACCAATTCTGAGAATATTCCCGAGCCTGGGGACTCCAATTTGACAGCAGATTCTAATAAATCATCATCTGTATCAGAGGAACATGTGAAAAAGCAAGAATTACACACACCAATTGTATATTTACCACCAGATACATCCATATCACAAAGAGTTCATGATGATATAGATAAGAACTTAGATGATATTGACTACGAACTGACAGTAGACCATGCAAAACTGTATCAAAATATGGTTGCAAAGCAGGCTGGCTCTTTAGGGGGGCCATTAATGACAAGAAGAATGAGGGAGGAACAAGAATCACGTTTGAAATCTAAGATTAGTAAAATCACTGAATGTATTATTAGAATAAGATTTCCCGATTTGTCTCAAATTGAGGTTATATTTAAGGCAGACGATACTATCAATACAGTTTACAATGTTATTGAGGAAATGATTACCAATGAAAACGAAAAGTTTGGTCTATATCAAACACATCCACACAAAAAACTTGACCGTTCAGAGTTGAAATTAGTTGATGATCTAGATTTCAGATCTAAAACAATACTAGTGTTTGAAACAGAACAATCAACAAATACGGGTCCTTTCATTAAGAAAAATATTCTTGAAAATGGTATAAACATATCAAATTCTATTGATGTACAGTTTAATCGAAACGGAACTTCTCAAGATGATAATATAGAAGTACCTATAAAGAAAGAGATCAAAAAATCAACATTTAATAGTCAAAACCCCCAGAGAATTCCAAAATGGCTAAAATTAGGCAAGAAATAGATATTATTATAACAAGTACAATTTGTAAGAAACTTACGCTTTTAAAGCAATGCATATTTACTGTCAGTCATGTAATATTGTAAAACAATACAGCTTTTTTAATAGTTCTATGAGTTATTTACTGGTTGAACCTTATATATTTTATAGTTATTATTTACATGTTATGCAGTTAGATATCCTGTGGTAAATTGACACCCATTTCATGAAAAGCCTTACGTATTTGTTCCATGAAATCTTGTTCACCATACTTCTGACTAATCAAGTATTTGATTTCTTCAATTATGTCCTTCGTGGAACAGTTTCCAGATTTTTTCAGGTCAATCATCTTACCATTCTCCTTTAAAGTCCTTAATTCATTCGCGATCCCTAATGGAGTAAGCTCATTGGAGTTAATCTGACCCTTCGACTTTTTTATTTGATGAAATTGCATACCTAGTCCCGTAAGAATATACTTTTGTACAGAACTACTCAATTCATATTCATGCCTATACGTCATTGAAACAATTGTTGCCAGCAACGCTTCTAAATCATTTTGTTTTAGAAATACTTTCATTATTCTGATATAAAGATGAGGAGATGGGATAACGTTATCCTTATCAATCATTTGAAAGAAGAGTTCTCTGGCTGTAAATATGGGATTGTTTGATATTTTTTCTAAAATCCGTTTAGTTACATAAGAAAAGGCCTTTGTATTGGACTTTTTTTTGTAAGATACCGGTAAGACTAGCTGATAATATTTTGCATATGTGATCCAAATTTCAATGTACAGTCTTATGTCCAAGACCTTTTTATCGAAAAGGGGAATAGGCTGTCCATTCTCTTGATTTTCAAGACCCAATTTCTCCCGAACCAGCAAGTTATTGATTATGTTATAAGCAGCATCTAAATTATTGGCGGTTCTGTAATATGCTATCAATTTCGACCAAAGTACATCAGAAGGTTCGATATTGTGTTTGTTTATTCTAGCAATAATTTCAGACACTTTTTCTTCATAAATCGTTTTTTTCCTACTAGTTAGTAATTTATTTTGATAATATTCAACAAAAATTGAATAGTGATAGGAATTCAAGATATAATCGTGAGAAGCAGCTACATCCCCGTCCTTGTTCATGTTTTCTAACACTTCTAATACGAAATAAGCTTTTTCTTCTTCACCATTGGCTAGTAGTAATTTCAGAACATTGTAATATACGCCTTTCTTGTTCGCTGAGATATCCGTGCTTTTAGATTTCTGATCAGTAACATCTGATCTATTGTATTGCAGTAATTTTTCAACATCAGATCGCTTCTTGTCACCCAATTTTATCAGTTCTTCATACAAAAAGTGGCTTGTTACACGATTATCAAGCCGTAAGGTTTGTTTCTCTTTTAAAACAACCTTATCGAGATCTTCAATAATCTGTTTACACCTATTATGCTCTATTCTTTTTGATAAAGCTGTTTCAAGCTCATTTAAATCTTTTAAAAGAATGAGTTTTAATTTAGAGGCACATAGTTTATATTCAGGATCTACGTCATGTGCAGCAATTAAATAAGATGCTAATAGGTCATAGGCTTTTTCAATATTTTTCCAATGTATATGATGGTTTATAGTAATTAGTATATCATCAGTCGTTGGAAGTTCAATCTCATTTAAATAGTTATCTGCATCTTCCTCTGACTGAAAATGTACGATGTCCGAGTTTCCTACTTTATTTGAGATACCATACATTTCTATCATTCTAATAAATCTTTCTGTCATATCATTTGCTCGAGTATAATTTCTGATTGACAGGTATCGTTTTATAGCAATTCTAATTAGATTGGGGTGAAGATATATTCCATCTCCGAACTTGGTATCTGTTTCATTTAAAAGCTGACCAAATGCACCAATATGTTTTGCTCGAAGAGTAATCATCATACCCAGATCGTTCCACCATCTTTGATTCACTTTGCTTTTATTGGAATTGAAGAGTTTCAACGCATCATTGTACTTACCAAAGAAAACCAGAGTGTCTATATAAAATGATTCATTGATCGGGTCCATTCTGACTTTCTTACTATCATATAAGATTTTTGCTGAAAAATATAGGGCTCTCCTTCTCAATAAAAAGTCTGGAATTTGTTTCGATAATTCAAATATCTCTGCCATTTGTTCTAAAGTAACTAGTTTTGAGTTTTCCTCCCATGTATGCTTTGACATATGAGATAGAATGTCAACTAACATTTCTGTATTTGCTAATTCAGCAGAGTTAGTCCCATGTTCATTAGTCAAAAACAATTCATCTAATATAACAGATTCTAGTTGTTCTTCACTATTAGCCTGAACATTATTCAATTTATTTATTTGCCTATTCTCTATAATTTCTTTAACCTTTTCAGGTCCCAGATTATTCAATCTGTTAATTTCTAAACTGGCTTCTTCGGTTAAAAATTTGAAAATGGCTTCCATTTTTCTATCTGTTCCATCCAGCTCTTTTAATTCTCTCTTTAGATTAGTTAACGCTTTCATTGATTTCTTGAATCCAGAATTAACATGCTCAAAGTACCGAATCAACATATCTTCAGTCTCCTTAGCAGTGTCAACTTCCACCAATTTGCTTGCTGTTTTGGTATTACTTCTACTCGATCTCTCAGATCTTTCAGATTCTTCCGGTTTTCCAATGGCTTTGGTTATTGTAGGTATATGTGATGATGATAGACCACCTCTTCTTCTTCGATATAACCTAACGCATCTTCTGACAGGCCATCTCTTGATGAGATTGGAAGCATATGACAGCATTAACTTACTAATATGTCCGGCACAATGTTTTAACGTACAATTAGCTTATCTAGAATGATTATGTGGTATTGGTGTATAATTGAAAATACCTTAACCACCATTAAAAATACCTAATTGGAATTTAGAGTTTCCCGATTTGATCATCGTTTCCTATAATGGAGTACTACTACTTGATTAGGAAATGTTGGCAAAAAAATCGTGTATGAGAAAAAAAAAAAATTTTTTTTTTTCCGATGCCCAAAATTTTTTCAAAATCATATAAATACTGGGTACATATGGATACATGTTCTTGTTTGTCTCTGTCTTTAATTTCTTATTTATGAGTAGGAACAGAAATCCTTACTACCGCTCGAATCAATAGCCAAATCCAAGTTTGAAAATGTAATTATATTATGATATACAACATAAAGCGTGATAATTCCATTCTGGTAAGGATACTAGGTTCAAATTATTTCCGCTCTATGGTGTTTTCCTTGGCAAAGTGATGAGCGTTATGCTAAAAATATTAATATTTTTTTCTATTTTTTCTATCTTTCAATCTTTTAATGATGAGAAACCTTTTACAGTATTTTACAGTTATCCCTGTCTGAATGGGTTAACAAAATGGTAATAAACTCATATGTCGATGATTTATACTCTGATATTTGATTGAAATTTGTAAATAATCTTATGCTTTCTTTGTAGGAGACGTAGTACTACTATAACAAACAATCAACGAACAATTCTCCGACGATTGTGCCAATTCTTACTAAACTGAATAACAGAAGAAATTGGGTTACTTTTGCTAATAATAATCTTTTTGGAAAACTTCTTCGAAAATAATAGAGAAATACGAAGAGAAATATCCATATATTGATTTTGTATAGACAAAAGACCAAAATGTTGCAAGAAATTTTAATACAGTAGATAAATACATCCCAGCAGATTAGAAATGTCTTTGTGACTTTGTCAATTTTAGTTACAATTTCGTGTAATGTTTCTGAGATGTCAGTAATATTGTTAGAAAGTCCACTTAATTCTTGCATAATAATGTTTAATCCATCCTCAATTTTATCCAAATCTTCTTCAATGACTATTGCGTTTTCTTTCATTAGGTCCTGTATTGCATAAATTATTTTGCTCTCCATTGAGGACACAATATTACTAAGTTCTTGATTTGCGATATCATTATATTCTGATACACGGTCGTCAATTATACTGGGAACATTTTCCATAATACTTTTGGTAGTTTTGAACATTTGATTCATATCAGCCTCTATGTGTGATTTGTATCTTTTCTGTTCCTCCAATGAAACTTTATAAATTCTTTTTAGCTCTTGTTCATATATGTCAACCACATTACTTTTATTTATTTCTCTAGAAATATATTTTAAGTGATCAGACATTAAGTTAGATACTTTATTAATTTTGTCTTGAAGTAATTCACTAATGTTCTGAATTCTGCTGAGTTCTTGAAATGATAAATCAAAATAATTTTTTTGATTCATAGTATGTTGCTTCCATAATATTTCCTGAGTTTCAATGCTTGATTTCAATGTCCTTTCTATCGCATTTGACGCATTTTTGAACTGATTCTTGAGATTAATTACATTTTCTTGAGCTGCATAGACCAGTTTCTTATTAAGAATCTTATTATACTCATAATTAAAATTAGTTAAATTTAGTAACGTCTCTACCAATTTTCGCTCCTGATAATATGAATTGTAGTCATTACAGAGGGTTGAAAGTCTCTGATAATTGCCACTATAGGTAGTCCACCATTGAGTTGAGTGATCGATTTCCAGCATGCATTCCATCATTAGTTCTAAGTCGTCTGAATAGCATATAGTTGGAATATTTTTTAACCCAACAGCTTCAAACTCACAAATGGAGAGCTTGACTGCCGTCCATGCTCTTATTGTAGGATTTATGGAATCGGAAGTGTATTTTGTGCAAGCACTCATGAATTCATTTATTGCGTTTTTCACACATGTTGGTTTTAGAATGGGAAAGTATTCTTGTGGCTGAATTGAAGAGTTCCAATCATTTTCAATGGCTTTAAGGTTGCTCCAAAAGTATGTCGTTGGACTATCTTCTTTGAATTCAAAGTTCATTGAAATATTTGTTTAGATAGTTTATTACTGAAATAAATTTCAAATTTCATAAAATCACCTGTATCATTTACTGTTATTATATTATATCCAAGAAATATATTTATATATATATATATATATGATATTATGATCTTGTTAATATATATGAAACAAATATGAAATATAAGTCAAATTTGATTAAGGCGCTATTGACGATTTTGATTGTTTGGTATTTATTACGAATCATTAGAATATTATTTCATTAGCTTCTATATACTGATAATTACATAGAAAAAACTAGCTTGTTTATTTTTATATACAGGTTATCCCGTGAATTTATTGATCCATGTTTGATTCTCCTCTTTCAGTTTTGCAATAGATGGTGCAAAATATTTTTGAATGAATTCAACGAGTGTGTTATAGGTGAACCCAATTGAATTCATTTTCATTGCTCTGCTTCTCAGTTTCTTATTATTTGATATTAAGTCATTAATTGTTGCAGGAGTTAATGCAATATTATGTTCATCAATCATTCTTGATGCCATTATAAAATTACCTTCTTCGAAGAAGGCATTGAAGATATTCCAACTCACTTCAGCTGGCAGCTGTTCTGGGAAATGTCTTCTAAGGACATCTAGGTATTCTGACAAACGGTAACTGGATTCTATGCCGCTACTGGATAATTGTCTTATCTTATTTATAATTTCTGGATTTATTGCTAAAAAAATTCTCTTTGCCTCTGGGCTTTTACCAATTATCTCTAGTAAATTTTGCAAAATATCGCTATGTCTACAAGCTCTGGTCAAAAACCCAAATATAGCAGGTTCGTTTGTGCTGTTGATTATTGGACTAAAGTTGCTGATGTATGCAATTATATGCTTGTTATTAGGTTCCATTTCTGCAAATTTCTTTTCAAGAACATTAAGATATTTAACAATATAAGTATCCTCTGGTTTAACATTTCTGTTAATCAACTCATTAATGGCAAACGTTGCATCCTCCAAATTTTCATGTTGAACATAAAATTGGAATAATTTTTCATTAACTACAGGACTTAAATGTTGAAAGACTGATGACATATGGAACTTTTTAGCAACCCTTGTTAAAAATTCATCTATTTGAGGTCCAAATACAGCGTTCTCGACATCATCCATGGACTCAAGTTTAGAAAGACAAGTAAAAATAATGTTTCCAACACTTTTCATCTGGTCAATTCTTGTGTCTAGTAATTCAGTTGCTGTACCTAAAATCACACTTACTTCTCTTGGAGTTTTTGAAAAGTTTCTCAACCCAAATATTAGAATATCCTCCGAAAACACACCTAGCTCCATATTTGCCGTTAGATTATCAAGAATATCCATAAGTTTAGAATTGTCCAGTATATTTACACCATTTTCCGTGGCTTTATTGAATTCCGATAGAATTATTTGATGGGCTTCTTTGGAAAATTTACGAATTGGATCAACCTGATATCTTTCAGCAACAAGAACCAATCCGGGCCTCTCAGCCTTAATATTAATATGATCAATAAATGATTTCAACCACATATTCACACCTTTAACAGTTGAGAACTTGATAGCACCATCAACTAGTTTATAATCCTGTGTTTTGGGATGTTTCAACACAGTTGGCATGACAAATTGCCCGTCGAGAAGTCTTGGTTTGGTTTCTCTCATACATAATGACAATGATGCTACTGAACCTGGTTTATAAAATGGATGAACAATTTCCTGCGGACTGGGGACCTTGTAAGGGAGCTTCGCAAATGGTGTTGACTTCTTTTTATAGATGTTCGTCGGTACAGGATAACGCTTCTTTACAACATTGGAGCTCATTTAGATATGTCTTATTTTTTTTTAATTGCTTTTATTTCTTTGATTGCACTTCTAATCCTATTTTTCCTAACTATGCTGAGAATTAAAGAGATCTATACGCTTTTCCAAAAAGCTCTTCCTTCTTCATATATACAAGAGGTTCAGACTCAAAAACTGGATAGGTAAAAAGAATAAAAAGGGAAAGGACAAGTATATATAAATAAAGTGTCTAGGCTGTCTTCGTCTTGATCTCAAATAGTCTTTAAACGTGTCCCTTGCCCTATTCAAATATGGGACTCTTGGTCAGAACTAGAATCAGCTAAAGAGAAAGGGAAAAATATATTTTAAATAAAAAATATCAAAATCCGTATATTATGATATCATGATCACGTTATAAATGAATGGGTATAATAAGAGTTCTCTGGTTCTGATAGCTCTTCTCTTGGGTACGGTACTCTTTCTAGTGGGTATACCTCATTACTGGATACATCTTCAAAAGATATGGATGCTGTATCTACTGTTTGTATGTGACACAATCTTTCTCTATCCAGCCGGTGGAATTGTTGGGCTTGTCCGCAGTTGACGTACTGTCTGGCAGTTACTTTCCTCCGCAGAGTCCATAACATGGAACATTGGAATGCAAGTATTACGGTGGACGTAAGTATAAGCCAACCAGGCCACTCTAACTTGTTCACAAACAAGAGCAGGTCCACCAGGAATGCGAGAAGACTCAGGACGAACGTGAACATCGACCACACCGCGGCAAGTAGGACAAATCTTGGATTATAGCCGTATTTTGTGAAAGCAATGCCCATGGACATTAGCCAGGATGTGCAGGTAAACGCAAACGCTATCGGATGCACAACGAGCAGCTTTGAAAGCGCTATTCTATATAAAGAGGGAAACAAGAGTTTCAAAGAATATTTAGCATCTGGGCCACTGTCACTTTTCCAGCTATGACGACATATTTGAATGTCTTTGGACCGGTCCACATAACACCATCCAAATACCCCGAACTTATACCCTTGAAACTTCGCCAGGAGTAGACTTTGCGATATAGGCACCGTTAGCAACGGGATTAACTGAAATACGAAACAGACTGTAAACAGCACGAGAGTAACTGCTTGGACTGTCGACACTTTCATTTCATATTGGGAATAATATATGTTCTTTGTCCCTTCTGTTTTTTGTTCTTTTTTGTATTCTGATTGTATCTAGATAACTTGGTTGCAAATATAGACACTGGTGTTCCAAATATATAATATTCTCCTTGTTATCGTTTCTTATTTGCGTGCAGTATAGTGAACAGAGTCGCAGTATGAACTTCAACCACTTTTAAACATGTCCTTCCCATTGTTTAGTTTTGACAAATCCAATAATTTTATTAAATTTTTCCTGTGTTCAGGGCAGCGGACCTTGGTTACTATGTTTAAAATCGGTTGGTTCTACGGTATTTTCTAAGGGAATGGCTTCAGAAAATTTCTTCATTTTTTTCTGAAATTTTTGAAAAAAAAAAATTGCAGGAAAAAAAAAAATTTTGCGATGAGCTTTGGGCATCGGGCTGATATTTAACCATACTAAATAATATATTTTGTTAATTATCTTTGACTGGATGTTGGAAAAGGGCAACAATAACTCGGGGAAATAATGAGTACGAAGGCGTTTAGGAAAAGGGATTCTCCTCATGTCGATCGAGGCCAAAAACATGAAAGTAAGCATAAAAAACATCATCAAAGAGTCAATCCGTTCAAGATGAAGAATGGTACTGGAAAAGTAGTCAAAATGTATGACAATAATGGTGAAGAAAATAAAGATGATGATGATGATGAATCTACATATAATAAAGATGTTTCTACGGTGGAGCTAAGGAAGAGGGCAGAACAATTGCTGAAAGTCAGGCAGTCGCTACCAGTTTATCAAAATCGTGATGAGATAATGCCATATCTTTTGGAAAATCCTGTCACAGTGCTGATTGGTGAGACTGGTTCCGGTAAATCCACACAAATTCCACAGTTCTTGCTAGAGGACTTGTACCAAAATAAGAAATCTGGTTCTATTGCAGTTACACAACCTCGTAGAGTAGCTGCTATTAGTTTAGCAACACGTGTTGCTCAGGAATTTGGGTCTAGGGTCTCTGATAAAGTTGGTTACTCGGTCAGATTTGATAATGCATCTACACCCAAAACAAGACTTAAATATCTTACTGATGGTATGTTGTTGAGAGAACTAATGATGAATAAGAACTTGAAAGAATACAGTGTTGTTATCATCGATGAAGCACATGAAAGGACAGTTTTGACAGATTTGATTCTGGGTTTGCTAAAGACATTGATCACTGGACCAAGACCTGACTTGAAAATTATCGTTATGTCTGCTACTTTGCAAGCAGAGACGTTCAGTAAGTTTTTCAATAACGCACCAATCTTGTTTGTTGAAGGTAGAAAGTATAATGTAACCCAATACTATCTAAAAGCACCATCCGATGATATTATTGATAGCGCAATCAATTGTTGTGTTCAGATTAATCAAGGTGAGCAACTTGGAGATATATTATGTTTCTTGCCAGGTCAAGAAGAGATTGATAAAGCTGTAGTTATTATGAACAAGATCGCTCCAGTGCTAGCAAAAGAAAATTCTGTACCTACTATGTTAGCATATCCATTATATGCTGCACTTTCGCCTGCACAACAAGCCAGTGTGTTTTCGCCTATAAAAGGGTTTAAGAGAAAAGTCGTCTTCAGTACGAATATAGCAGAAACATCCGTTACCATCTCAGGAGTAAGATACGTGGTTGATTCTGGTTTAAGAAAGGTTAAAGTATGGAGGCATCAGCTGGGTTTAGCATCTCTACTAACTGTACCAATATCGCAAGCGAGTGCTATGCAAAGAACAGGTCGTGCTGGTAGAGAGTCCGAAGGTAAATCATATAGGCTATTCTGTGAAGATGATTTTACCAAATTACCTAGACAGACTGAACCAGAGATTGTTCGTAGTGATGTGACTTCGTCATTGTTGATGCTTAAGAAGTATGGTATCAACGATCTTGTCAACTGGACGTGGTTTGAGACTCCGGGAAAAGAATCTATTATTTTAGGTCTACAGGAACTATATCAGTTAAAAGCCTTAGATGATTTTGGTAAAATTACTAATGTAGGAGAACAGATGGCACTTTTACCATTACTCCCACATTTGAGTTGTGTTCTAATTAAGGCCAGTGAGACAGATTGTTTGAGCCAGATTATAGACATTGTATCTTGTCTCAGTGTTGAAAATTTGTTATTGAATCCTCAACCAGAGGAAAGGGATGAGGTTAATGAGAAACGCTTGACGCTTTGTAACTCTGGTAAAAAATATGGTGATTTGATTATGATGAAGGAACTATTTGACACATACTTCTATGAGTTAGAAAATGCCTCTAACAGTACACAGGAAAGAAAAGAATGGTGTAAAGAACTCTGTATATCTTACAGAGGATTCAAGAATGTTGTAAAGATTAGGACACAACTAAGAGACTATTGTAAAAGAATATTTAAAGGAACAAATTTAAATTTAATTGAAGAAGGAGAGGATAGTAGAATTGGTGTAAGTGAGGAAACCATTGCCATGATATTAAAATGTTTCCTCCAGGGTTTCAGTAAAAATACAGCCATTGGGATGCCAGACAGATCATATCGTACAGTTACCACTGGTGAAACTATAAGTGTTCATCCTTCCTCTATGTTGTTTGCCAACAAACAATGCCCCGCCATCATGTATACTGAATATGTGTTCACCACAAAAGGTTACGCAAGGAATGTTAGTAGAATCGAACTTACATGGTTACAGGAAATTGTTTCCTCGAAGGCAACAACTTTAGGTAGAGAACATATTGGCAGGAAATGAATTACTAAATCTACTCATTGTTTCTCAGATAATCAGAGACTTATTGCATATAGAAGATCACTATACTTCTTAATTTATATAAATTAAAAATAATTACTGCATATCATTTGTTTACTTTCTTAACTATAGCATTATACTATGACAATAAAGAACCATAATAAACTCATATTCTTTTGAAGATTATTATTTGTGCCAAAATATAATAATATCAATGCCAATACGTGAATAGCAACCTGACTCATTTTTGGGTTCCTGCATCGGCTGCTTGATGAAAAAAAAATAATTCCAAAAATGGAAAGAATTAGCGATGAGATAAAAATAGTTCCAGAAATGGAAAGGAACAGCGATAAGAAATAAAAGATTTCAAAAATGGAATACATTAGCGATGAAAAAAAAATAATTCCAAGTATGGAAAACATCAGCGATGAGCTTTAAGTAAATATGAGAAACCATTGTTATAAATAAAATAGCAATTATTTGAACATTTTTTATCAATAATTTGAAAATTGACACCGTCGAGAAGTTAATTATAACATACTGCTTTCATTTTATCGACATTTTTTGTTTTTAGACACAGATGAGAGTTTCTAGAACTTTATTTCAACACAGTAAGAAGGTAGTTGATAAATACTCACTGTATGTTCCAACTAGTGGTGTATTTCCAAAGGGATACAAAGTTGGTTCTATTGCCAGTGGTGTAAAGAAAGGAAATGCTTTAGATTTGGGTATTTTAGTTAACATTAACGAGTCTAGAAAATCTGCTGCTGCTGCTGTTTTCACTACAAATAAATTCAAGGCTGCACCTGTTCTCACCTCTAAACATGTTCTTGATACCACTGGTGGTGTGGATATTGATGCAATTGTTGTAAATTCAGGTTGTGCAAACTCTGTTACTGGTGAGCTTGGTATGCAAGATGCGAAAGACATGATAGATACTGTGAATGGAAAACTAGGAAAGCAAAACAGCACTCTAGTGATGTCTACTGGTGTAATTGGTCAGAGATTGCAAATGGATAAGATCTCTAAGGGGATTAATGATATTTTTGAAAAGAATCTTTTCGGTGACGATTTTAATGCTTGGTTGAATATAGCTAAATCGATTAATACTACTGATACATTTCCTAAGTTGGTTTCTAGAAAGTTCAAGATAAATGACGGTGAGGAGTATACGTTGGTTGGTATGGCAAAGGGTGCTGGTATGATCTGTCCGAACATGGCCACTTTGCTTGGTTATTTTGTTACTGACTTACCAATAGCCTCTTCTGCTCTACAGAAGATTTTGAGATATGCTACTAGTCGTTCCTTCAATTGTATTTCAGTTGATGGTGACATGAGTACCAATGATACAATCTGTATGATTGCTAACGGTGCAGTAGATATTCCTGAAATCAATGAACAATCACCCGCATATAAACAAGTACAAACTCAAGTTACAGAATTTGCGCAACAATTAGCGCAACTAGTTGTTAGAGATGGTGAAGGCTCTACCAAATTTGTTACTGTCAATGTTGAAAATGCATTGAATTTTGATGATGCAAAGATAATTGCAGAGTCTATTTCAAATTCTATGTTAGTTAAAACAGCACTTTACGGACAAGATGCCAACTGGGGTAGAATTCTTTGTGCCATAGGTTATGCAAAATTAGATAACTTGAAGTCTCTGGATACTGATAAGATTTCAATGTCTTTCATTGCTACCGACAACTCTGAACCAAAGGAGCTGAAGCTTGTTGAAAATGGTGTCCCTCAATTAGATGTCGACGAAGAAAGGGCTGCCGAAATTCTTGCTTTGAATGATTTAGAGATTCGCGTTGACTTGAAAACTGGGTCTGAAAGTGCACAGTTTTGGACTTGTGACTTATCTCATGAATATGTTACAATTAACGGTGATTACCGTTCTTAATCAACATTGTGTATACTAATAGATAGATATAACATTAAAAAAATTACAAGTAATTATGCATTTCCTATATATAAGTAAAATTTTCTATGCCTGATTAGTATGACTATAATTACATAGGTTTAAGTGCTTGGATCTGATATCTCAACTTGATCATTCAGATAATGTACTAAATTACTAGGATCCAGAAAAGCAGTTTTGAAGTATTGTTTTTTAGGCAATACAGAGAGTAGATCACAAATTTCCTGCGGTAGAGCTGGTGCTGTTTTTTGTTTCTTCGCATCAGGAACTACACTTGTTTCTTCATTGAGTGATCTCTTCAAAGAAAATGTTTCTGCAATTTTTTTATTACCAATCACATAATCAGGAATCTTATAAGTCAGTTCTAAGTCCTTGATCTTGTTTTCATTTTGAATTTTATATCTGGAAGAAAAAACTTCTATTAGATCTTCATTGGGGAATTTTTCAAAAAATCGTTTTTCGAGCTGATATACGTTATTCAAATCTCCGAACTTGGATTCATAACCAATCATTTTCATAAATATTTGTTTTAATTGTTCATGGTCAATTACCTTCTCCACTGATGTTTCAAATAACGTTTTTATCTGAGAGCCTCTATTCAATAAAATCAGGAAATCCATGTATTTATTCACGTAGACACCATCACTGTTGAAATACTTTAAACCTAACTCCAAAACTTTCGAAGCCGTTTTATGGTCATTTTGGTTTTGGAATTCAAGATAGGCATTTTCAATATAAATATCATGAGACATGGTTCTTTTTAGTTTACGACATTTACCGAATACAGCACGAGCAGCAGATAATCCAGATATTCTCTTCATGGTGTTCATATAAACACAATATATATAAGTCAAAACTTTTCTTTGCTGTTCAATCACTTCAGAGTTATCCTCAGCACCTTCTTTCGCAAGATCTTGCTTGTGTTGTGTAAGTATATGGTTGATTGTATTTTCAAAACACGATTGAACATCCTCAGCTTTGTTTTCTATCTCAAAACACTCCGCCAACTTGAAAGTTAAAGTAGGAGAAAATGGATTTGCTCTCAATGCAATCTGTAGTATATGTTGTCTAGCAACATCATTATCAAATTCGTACATAACATAATCGTACCAAATCTCCGGTTCAAATAGTAGTTGTTGAATAGCTTGTTGGTAAACATATGTCACTCTCTGTTTTAGTTTCGCTTCATTTAATTCCAATTTATTTTCCTTCTCCCATTTAATCCATGTTAGCCATGCCTCTACCTGATGGTTATCCGAATTCGTAGCATGAAAGGCTGGGATGTTACTCTTGTTTGCGGATTTTATATTTTGAGGGCTACTTCTCTTGATATTACGAGTGATGTTGCTCAGCTCCTGATAAAGAGAACGAGCTTTCATGTAATCTGCTGATAGTTCACCAATGAATTTTCTTGCTGTTAAGGAATTTACTTCCTGCTCCCAAACGGTATATTGATTCCACATTTTTTCCAGTCTGTCAAAAGGTACGCGCAGCATCTTTTTATATAATTCTCTAATCATATCTAAACGTTGTTGTTCCTCCCATTTGTTCATTGGTTTCCATTGCTGCAAAAACCCAAGATAATCATTCCAGAAAGAAACAGATTTTGGATCAAATACAGCGCATTTCTCCATTACAAGTTTGAATGCTTTAATGACTACAGCACGGGCTTCCTGACCACCGGTAATTAGATTATTTTTCCTACGTACATAATCCAAATACGTGGACCACAAATCCAGATCATTGTTTTCAGAGTCTCCTGCAAGACATTGTGCTAAAAGACGCTCAACGGTTTCAAATTCATCTCTTTGTAGCTCACTTCTTAAATGCATAGTCCATAGTGGCGAGTACAGAGGGAAACGCTCATGTAGTTGGGTATAAACTTCTCTAGACTTATCAAACAGGTTATTGGATTCATAATATTCGATCAATTGAAGTGCTTTCAAGATATCTAGTGGATTCTGTTCCATTTTATCCCTCAGGATACCTTCAGTATCCTGTGGATCTCTAGTTGGTTGTTCTGGCACTAGTTCGGGAGTTGCACTGGACATTTTTGATATAATTTAAGCTTGATATATTGACAAATGGAGGCTCGGTCGTAGGAACCTTGGTATATACTCTGTTTCGTGTACTTGTTCCAAATAAATAAAAATTCAAAGGAGAGAAATGGAATCTAATTGGGCTATTTTCCAGGGGGGTTTTGAGTGGCGGAATGGAAAAAAGAGAATTTCCTTCTTTTGTGTTCTGTAATCCCAGTAATTTGATAACAATATGTGCTATGTTTGCACTGGTTCTGGTAGCTTTTGTTTGTAATTTTTATTTTAATCCAATTGTTAGAAACAAAATCTTGAAAAATTTATTTGCTGAAGAAAAAAAAAAGGAAAAATTTTAAAAAAAAAAAAAAAAAAAAAATTATGAACATATTTGAAATCAATTATTTGTAATTAAGTCATAACATGACGTAGAGCTGCTTGGTTGCCTTCTTTCATTGTGGTAAATGAAGTTGTATCTGTGGGGACTTGAAGGTTCAGGACACCCGATTTCCGGGGAAAGTATAGCATTAGCATGGTACTTGCAGTGTAATAAATGTGATTCACAGGTTGATATTGTGTTTGGGAACAATACAGATATGTCGCCATTGGGTAGACTGCCGGTACTTTGTCTGGGTCATGAAAATAACCCTGATAATACTGGTATCGAATATGTGCATGGTTTTGAAGATATTGTGATGAAATTATTTCCGAAGGTACGGGATGAGTACACAAATAGCCAAAAACTGATGGAAAAATCGGCTTTCAGCATATTAAATAACGATCTAAGGTTACTTAATGAGTACCAATTGTATCTGGATAAGAAAAATTATGTTGAATATACTAGGAAAGAATTCTCAAAGTTGTTCTATTTCCCATTCAATTACAATAGTGCTTATGAACTTAGAAATAAAGCTAAAGAAGACTGTGCACACTTAGAATATCTATCAATTGACGATAACGAAGATTTAGATGACACTACAAAAAATGAAAGCACTGAAGATTACGAGCTGGCACAGTCAAAGACGTTCAAAATTCAGGGTATGAAGAAACGTCAACAGGCTGAGGAATTGAAAAGCATACGGTTAAATAGAAAATACATGAAAGCGCTTGTGGACTTCTTAGATCAGTGGAAGGATGTGTCTTCGGAGTTACCTGACACATCTCCAGCATACTATCTGTTTCATGCTTATATGTACGTACAATTGATTGTGCTACCTAACGGGAAGTACATTTGTGAGTATCTAGAAGAAAAGAAAGGGAAAGAATATCTTGACGACTTAGTGGGGCATTGCGAAAGATACCAAAGTAAAATCGCTCATAAATTAAATGTGCGTTCACCAACTTTCAAAGAGCAAGGTAATCTAATATCAAGTGCACTTTATAAGTTAAACATATAGCATTAAGAAAAAAAAAGGTTCCTCTATAAAAATGATAATTAATCTTGTATAAAAAGTATTCTTGTAATATACAAATAAAACTAGTTTCTTTTAGGCTTATATATACCTTTGTGTGCAAAATAATATAAGACAGTACCGTCGTCGTTAACTATTGCCAATAGTATTCTGTTTAAGTCGCTGGGACACAGTTTTTCGAACACTTGGTCCATGCATTCAATTGTAAGATACCCTTCCTTGTATTGAGACATCTCGACCGGCAAGATATACTCGATTTGTGGTATTTTATATCCATCTACTTCTTGTTCTTGGTCGTCATTGGAGAGTTTATTGGGAGGACGTCCCGTGAGCACTTGTATTAACCGATCATTTTTCCACGGCAACGAATTAGGTGTCAGCTCTACCGTGTTCCATTGATGGAAATGAACTAAATTTTGACGTACTCTTTCTGTTAATGAGTTCATATATGTTAGGACGTGTTCTGTTTACCTTAATTACTGGTTATAAGTATCGATATTTTATCAAATTCTTTGAATAACATTCCATTACGTCATCTCATCGCAGCTGATTTTTTCACTCAAAAAAAAAAATTTTGTTAATTTTTAAACTTTTTTGGCAGAAAAAGCGATTTAAAAAAGCACTTTGTTATGAATTAAACAAAATTAAATTATCTATTATATTCTATTTTTTGATTATTTATAGTAAATTCTTTATTTACATAGATTTGAGTTTGAGTGCAAATGTAATACTACTTAAAGATATTAAAATTAAAATTAGAACTAAAATTAAAGTGTGTGTGGTGGGAGGAACAAACAATAGTTAACAAGTTCCATTAAATGGAGCAAAAAACCGAATTGGCAAAACAAAAATATGCCTTCTATTTAGTTGTAGTTTTTGTTGTTTTTTTCTTGTGAGTTTAATTCCTTCAACATGAAACTAATAGATGGAATGATTTAGAAGAAGCCAAACCTCTTTTTACGAGGTGCGGCTGATTCAGAGTCCTCCTCAGTGATGGAAGAAGTACTTGTCTTTTCCAGAACTTCTTCAGGCGACAATCTCAAAGCATTCATGACCTTCAATTCTGCATCAGGAATTTCGGAGAAACCGTAGATTGTAATCATCAAGATACCAAGAATACCGGCCAAACATGAGAAGGTCATGGCAACAATACCTTTACCGGTGAAACCACCTGGGATTCTCTTTTGTTGGACATTTTGGCCCATCAAGTTGAACAAGTCATCTGTGTTACCTGCCGCGTTACCTTCTGCCTTGACGTTCGTATTACCACAAACAGAAAGACCGTTTGGTGTTATATGTTGTGATTGAGTCTCTTGGATACTAATAGGGTCTTCAACAAGAACAATTGCAAGACCTTGTAACAAGTGCCATTCGATGTGACAATGGAAGAACCACACACCTGGGTTATCGGCCTTGAATCTTAGGACAATACTAGATTGTGGGTTTAAGTACACGGTGTCTCTCATAACTGGTACCTCAGGATAAGCTGAGTGATTAGAGTCATCGAATGGGTGAGGAGTTTCACCAATAGCATCATCGTATCCTCTATCTCTGTAAATTAATTGGAAAACATGACCGTGCAAATGGAATGGATGCTTACCGGTATCCAAATTGTTGACGACCAAATCAACGATTTCACCTTTCTTAAGCACAAAGGTATTAGTGTTTGTACCGTAGATAAATGGGTTCAAAGCGTCATCACCAGAACTTAGCACAGTCATCAAAGTAGGAACCTTTGGTGCAGTATATGTGATATTGTTGAAGAAGGCATAGTTAACACCATTACGTAGGTTATCCATAATAACGTCCACTGTGATAGTGTGATCGGCTTCTGGGTACAATTCTTTCTTCTCCAATGGGACCAGGTAAAAATCGTCCAAATAGTCGTCGATGGAGTCGACATAGCTCTGTTCTGGCATTGGTGCACTCTTGTTGTAGACCATGAACGAGGTAGCATTCAGCTCCAGGTCCTTTGGAATCACATCCAGCATTGTATCGTCAAATTTCTGCATTATGGCGAAGTTCTTCGAGGTATCGTTTTTAGTGTGAACCAGGACAGAGTAACGTTGTGCGACTGTGATGTATAACATGTCTGTGAGGTTCTTTTCGACATACACACCATCGACCTCAACAACCTCCATTTCGTGGTCCTCGATCCAGAAATACTGCGAGACGAAACCACCGATATTGGCGATACGCAACAAGTAAGTTGTATCAGGTTGCACTTCCCATGTCAGGTTTCTGGTATCGTTAATGATCAAGTTCTGAGGGATTGGTTCTGCACCGGTTGGGTTAGTTAAGTTCAGAAACTTCTTAGTCAACAGATCCACGGTCCTATCGTACCACTCCCCGATCGACAAGGGCACGTCCACGTCATACTCGTATGGGAAGTTTTTGTTGTCTTCACCATCATCAATAACAAGCATAGCACGCATACCATCTTCGTACTGACCCTCCGTGTGCGAGTGGTACCAGTAAGTACCGACGTTGTCGTCCACGGTGAAGTTATACACCATTGTGTCACCAGGAGAGATGGGACACTGCGTCAAGAACGGAACACCGTCCATCTGGTTGCTCCCGGTCTGGAACAACCCATGGAAATGCATAGATGTGTTCGAATTGTTAAACCCATTAGTCAAATTGATAATAAGTCTATCACCCTTAACGACACGTAAATCAGGCCATGGGAACTCACCGTTACAAGTAATCACGGGTCTACTCTTGACACCATCGACGTCGTAGTATCCCCAACCTGTGGTCCAGTTGTATACGTGGGTGGCAGCAGACACCACCCTTAAGGTAGCCAACAGCACTATAGCCAAATACATAATATTTTTTTTCTATTTGTTGCCTTACTGATGTTGCTAGGAACAAGAGAGTAAGATAAAGAAAAAAAGAGCAAATTAAAACTACAAGAAGGAAAATGAATCTATTATATAATTGCTCAAGATATATGTCAAAAAAAAATTTTTAATCAATGGCTGCATGCATTCAAGAAAAAATAAAATAAAAAAATATAAAAAAAGAAAACCAATTGCACCTTGGAAGAGATGAGGGTGCAGTATCCAGTCATTTTCTCCAGCTCTCTCTGTCTCCGTCTGTAGTTCCCCATCGCTCGTTCGGTAAAAACCTTCGACTCTTTTGATTAGACAAATCAATCATTTTCAATTATCGAAAATTCTTCTCGCATTGTTTCGATCAAGTGGGAATTCGTTTTTTTGACAACAAACCCCGTGCAAGGTTTAAAAATGCTAAAAGCCGGTCTCTACGATTATCTAAAAAGGTTCAATACGAGTACAAAGTTCTGCACCCCGTTTTCCTTCAAGGGAAATCCTTTTAAAAGAAAATTGGGCTTACTGGGTAATCCCCGTTATAATACATCGTTTTGACAGCATGCTGTAAGCTGACTACTGAGGTGCCCAAATTACAAGATTTCTCCCGCTGGATGGTTTCAATGCAATTGCTACTGTAGCACTGTTACTGTTGCATTGCACTACAACCATTGCTACTGTTGCACTGCTACTGGGCATTACTACCAGTAACACTCCTACGCAAGGTACTCTGCACACACGTCTGCTGTGATTTTTTTCGGGGTGCAGTTTTTGTGATCCTTTTTCTTTTTTTCTTTTCATCCAAAACCGATAGCGTTTTGACGTAAAAGCACACCCCCCTCCTCTAACCTCTCTCCGGAGATTACGAATACGGTAATCCATTGAGAGCACTGAGGAGAGCGGGTCACTGAGAGAGGAAACTTTTGAAGGAGAGCTGTGCGGCAGGGTAAATATATGATTGGCATAAAAAATATATAACCGGGTAAACTGTTGAAAGAGGGTACCTTCAACGAGGAAGGGTAACTTTAAGATCATAAAAGAAGGGTAACTTATATCTATACTTTATTTATTTGACAACAAATAAAAAAAATTAAGTATGGATGCCCTTTGTTCAATACACATCACAGATCATTAGAGAAGAAAACATAAGAACAGGTAAATGGAGAAGTTTATTACACATCCGCCGTTGCTGGTGCATAGCTCGCTGTCGCAATTGAGATACCTGATATTGAGTGAGGGAATACCGGTTTCGCCTCGGGACGGAAGTGAAAAGTTCAAGAATGTGCAAAGAGTGCGATGCTATGTGTGGTCTATCCTAAGCAGGACTTCGATGGAGCGGTGTACACATCACTACCTGTCACTGCTGCAGCTGGGCCCACCACACGCACATATACTGCAGAAGATCAAGAACGATACCTCGCGGACTTTGCAGACGGATGCCAAATTTAGAAACTTGGTCACAGAGGAGGCACTGATACGATGTTTGAGTTGCTTCGCGTGGGAGACAGAGAAAAGAGACTATAATGACAAATATATAAGTAACCGTCATGGCAATCCTGATGGGGATGATGACGTGGAGGTAAGTACGTACGTGCAAGGTATGAATGTTTTGTTAGCACCTCTGCTTTACTCTTGTCCCAGTGAGTCAATGGCTTTCCAATTGTTTACCACGCTGTGCTATAGAATAATACCAACATACTTGACACGGAGTCTTGTAGGTGCACAGAACGGGTCTAAGCTACTGGACATGTGCCTCAGAATCATAGACCCTAAACTAAGCAAGTATTTGGCAGATAACCTTTTGACCGCGGAGATATATGGAATGCCTTCCATCCTGACGTTGTCGAGTTGTAATAAACCACTAGACCAGGTCTGTAAGCTTTGGGACTTCATGTTTGCCTACGGATTCCACATGAACGTGCTGTTTGTGGTAGCACAGCTGGTGACTATCCGTACCAAGATACTCCAATCAGAGTCACCGATGAACTTGCTGAGACAGTTACCAGAGTTTGACGCAGACGAAATCATCCGATTGGGTGTAGGTTTCATTGCAAAGATACCCGCAGACCTATACGATCTTCTGATAAAGCATATGACTGATCCAGATATCACAATAATAGAATAAAGGTAATGTCTATAGAGTCTCTCTCTCAATATATATATGTAATCATTATATACGTAATATTTATGAATGCACCGGGTAACAAAAAAGAACGTTGCCGAACGCCAAAGTCGTTTTTCCTCTGCTCGAAGAAAAAAAAAAAGTTGAATTGCACTAAGGCCCAGAAATAAGGATTTGATCGATTTACAGTTACAGTTTCTTTTTACAGGCAGCTTTAAGTAAAAGAAACCCCAGCACGTAAGCAATAATTGGATCAATTGTACAATAGGATTTGTTTTATTTTTTTTTGTTTTCTGTAGGGTTAGAAATCGTTAAGGAAATTATCAAATGAGGTTCGGTTACGTGTTTCTGGTTCTTGTAGCCGCGGTACACGCTGCTTTTCTGGGTATCGACTTTGGCCAGCAATCGCTAAAGGCCATGGTTGTTTCTCCCAAGGCTATGATGGATATTATACTGACACCTGAAGCAAAGAGAAAGGATACCAGTGGTATAAGTATTAGAAAAGTTGGAAATGTGCTAGAAAGACACTATGGTAATGCAATTGGGTCATTGGCCACCAGATTTCCTCAGAACACAGCTATGCACCTGAGAGCTCTTCTTGGGAAAAGTTTAGAGGATAAGGAGAGCTTGTCTACTTATTTGTCAGAACACCCTGGTTTGAATATTACTAAAACAGCTAGAAATACTCTTTCCATTACTTTAGATGGCGTTGAATACCCAATTGAGCAACTAATTGGTATGAACTTAGAGGAGATCATTGGCAGGGCCAATGCACACATTAAGGAAGCCGATAAATACGAAATTGACTTTGTTGAGCAAGTTGCCATTTCTGTTCCAGCTCATTTTACTCAAGAGGAAAGAAGAGCTCTTCTAGACTCCGTTTCGTTGACCTCAGTTAAAGAAAATTCAATATTAGTCGGTGATGGTGTTTCTGTTGCTATTGATTATGCTCTCAAGAAGCCTGAACTAGACATCAATGTTCCACAATATTTTGTTGTTTTTGATGTTGGTTCTTCAGGCATTAAGGCCACTTTGTTTTCTTTGATGCAACCTGATGACGCCACTTCTCCTCTGAGAATTGAGGTCGGTGCCTTTGGTTTTGAAGATACTATCAGTGGTTCAAAGTTTGTGACTGCCATAGCTGATATCATCGAGAGCAAGTTTTTGGAAAACAATTCTAAGGTTGACCCTAAGAAATTTAAGGGAAATGCTAGAACTAGAGCTAAAATTGTCCAAGCTGCTGATAAGGCTAAATTAGTTTTGAGTGCTAATAATGAAGCAGGTGTAAGTATTGAATCTTTGTTCGATGATATAGATTTTAAGACAAAGGTTACTAGGACTGAATTCCAAGAGGCTTTTGAGAAAAACAAGGGTGATATTGTGAAGCCTATTGAAGATATGTTGAAAAATCAATTATGGGAGGACAACGTTAGCCTTGATGACCTAACTGGTATTTTGTTGGCCGGTGGATCTTCTAGAGTTCCAATGGTTCAAGAAGAACTAGCATCTCTAGTAGGTGAAGAAAAAATATTGAGAAATGTTAACGCTGATGAATCTGTTATCAACGGTGCTACTTTGAAAGGCTTGAAATACTTTGGTAGTTTCAAGACTAAGCCTTTGGATGTTATTGAGCGTTCGATTAACCAATACAGTGCTTCCTTATTTGGAGAAAAGGCTAACCAAGTCATTTTCGAAAAAGGAGCTACATATCCAAGCACAACTTCAATTACAACAAAATTGCCAAAGAAGATGTCTGACACATTACTAATAGATTTGTTTGAAAACGAGAAATCGGTAGGTTCTCTCGTGTTCAATGTTTCTGCTTACGGAGAGAGCTGGAAGTCTAGCTGTAAAAATGGTGATATAATTGCTAATGTGACTTTTGAATTATCGGAAAGTAGAATTTTCGGAGTTAAATTACTAAATGTTTCATGTGATGTAGAGAAAAGCGGCAATCCTGATGACTTTGTGACTTTGAATAAGATATCCAATTATGAAGTTGCAGACTCTATTCAACCACTTTCCTCTAAAGATAAGAAGTCACTAAGACGCAGAATTGCAGACTTGAATAACAAAGATAAGGAAAGGAAGAAGGTTCAAGAGGGTCTGAACACTTTAGAAGCAGACTTGTACAATGCAAGATCATATATTGAAGAGGCTTATGAGAAGCTAGATGGCCAATCTTTAAATGTTTTAGATGAATTATTGAAATACACTAAGGAAACATTAGAGCAAATCGAAGACGGTGATTTCGATATCACTCTAAAGGACTTGGATGCGTTTTCAAGAGATTTTAGATCCAAACTTTACAAGGCTAAGAAATATGTTCAAGCTCTAGATGAACCATTGAATGCTTCTGAATTTGAGAAATTAGTCAAGAAGGCAACTAAGGTATTGGCGGACAGTAATTCTTTTGCAGAACAATCTCAAAAAGATGTAGAAAAGCGTGCTGATCGTTTCTCCAAAATCGGAATTGATGTTTATAAGAAATACAATGAAACGTTGATAAGATATCCTCAACTTGAGACCGCTGTAAACTCTATCAATAGTTCGACCACTAATATTGAGGATCTGGTGGCTACCATCAATGAATATATTGAATCTAAGTCTTTAGAGGATCAACCTGTGGAGACCTTAATTAAGCTAAAACTTGATATTTCTGATTACATTGGAAGCTTGGAATCTGCCGTTACCAGATGGAGATACCAACACCAACAAGTCCTAAAGGATTTGAAAACTGCATTCAATAAGAAAATGAAGGCTATTAAGAAGAAAGAAGCTGAAGCAAAGAAGGCTGAGGAGGATGAGGATGATGAGGATGATGAGGATGAACAAGATGAAGAGATTGTTTCAACTAAGGAACCTGTCTCCTCCTCTGTTAAATTTGAGGTTAAGTCTGAATCATCTGCCAAGAGCGTTGAGTCTGAATCATCAGATGCTGCTGCGGATGTCATAGATGATGAATTATGATCATTTATTACGCAATTTATAATATTTATAGACTAAAAATGTGCACTAAATAGTATTTCATCCCTATATAGTCTATAAGCACTTACGATAGAGAAGAATATATGCATATATACGAGATTGTAATACGTTGTGAAATATCACGAAGCCAAATGCTTTACTCTGAAAGTAGGTCGAAAGAAAATGGTTCGTAAGGATAACCATCACCCTCAAAAAACTTGGACATTGCTTCAACCCAATGCAAACGCAAAGCGTGCAACATAGCAGAGGTACCTTCCATAAGGACTAGAACTGCCACAGTTAACACAAACCAGAATGCAAATAAAAATACAACAGTAAAAACAGCAAGTGGAGAACCTGAATTTTTCGAAGAAAATGAGTTTGCAATTGTCATATTCCATAAAACAGTAGAAAGCTGTGCATGTGCCAAAGACAGAGCCCACAGACGTAAATAAGAAGCAGTGTGAGAAATACAGTTCAGACAGAATTCAATTGTATGAATCACTTGGTGGATCATAACATCACCAAAATTAAATTGGTGCGATTCATTCTCGTCAGAATCAAAATCCGTTATTATAACTTCATTGTCCATTAAAGATTCAGAATGTAAAACTTCATCATCTGCTGGTGGGTGAACATTATCATAACCTATTTCGCCGTTTGCGTGTTGCTTTCGTAAAGTTAGAGGCTTGTAGAGTAACAACCATGGTACACAGACTAGAGCTGCCAACAATAATATGGTTTGCAAGCCTGCTTGTCCAGGGTAGAGTTGGTCTGTAATAGTACCTGGTGATAAGAACATATTAATCAACATATCTAGAAGACCAGGGGCTGGTTTACCATCTTTAATCCAATCCTTTGACCACTTGAAAACGATAGCCCAGGATAGATAACCAAAAATTGATTGCATGAAAATCAAACCTGGGATAAAATTACCAATAATATCCACTTTTGATTTTCTGTGTCTGTAATTTATATATGAAAACATGTATGAGTAGGACATGTGTATAAAACCCATTAATATGGATAACTTCATTTTGTAAGAGTTTGTAAAGATCAGATTATTTTCGGTTCCGTGCCACGCCCAGTCGAGTCCAAATGGATATGTACCAGTTTTTTTGGCCTCAATTGATTCACCTTTCTTGAAAGTAGAAGGCCATTCCCAACCAGAAGAGAAGAGGGTCATAGACCTGGAGAAAATATCATTGTACATCAAACCTGTATAGATGGAGTAGAAGCCCATCAACAGGAGGACATATCTACCAGTGTATGCCATATCAAACATTTCGTCTCTTTTCATATTGTCAAACTTCCGTTCATTCATAACCAAATATAGTGCAATCATTAAGACGATAAACCCATGACCAGCATCACCAAACATGATGGCGAACATAAAAGGAAATGTCACAATTGTTGCCAAACCAGGATTGATTTCCTTATAGGTGGCAATACCGTAAGCATCAACAATTGATTGAAATGCTTGTGTGAACTTATTAGTCCTATGGAAGGTTGGTGGTGATCTGTTTGTAATAATAACGCTCACCACTGTAGTGTACTCTGAGCCAATAGAATCACTATAATCCTTTAAGGTGTCCTTTAGCGTCTGTAAGTCACTCGATGGGATCCAACCTTCTGATACAAGACCCTGAGACTCTTGCCTGAAAAGATTTAGCGTCGCGTATATATAAGTTTCTCTTCTGACCATAGCATGCCATACAGGTAGTTGGTCATTTATCAACAATAGTTCTGTATGTAAAGTACGTTCGGTACTCTCAATCACTTGTTGTAAGTCATCAATCTTGTCATTTAGTTCCTGAATAGTTTGTTGTGAGACTTGGTCCAAGGAAATCATTGTACCATCGAGGGAGTCCACTACACGTTTTATCTTAGCAGACAAAGTATCACCATGGGTAAATATTAGGAAACAATCTTTTTCGATAAGCTCACCATTTTCCATTATAGGACTCTCTATAGGGAAATTTTGGAAGAACAAGTTACCACGTAATAAACGCCATAGAATTCTGTTTAACACTTCGATTTTATCTCTTTTAATTGCACCCGCAATCATAAATTTATTATGAAACCCTTGCTCTAGCATAATTAAGTCATCATCATCATCATTATTACCATTTGGCTCATTATCCTCTTCATTGTCAATATCAAATGACAACTCACTCATATTTTCACTGATTTCATCAGGCAGCGCAGCAAAGTCCGTGATATCAAGATCATTTCCACGACGGTTTTGGTTTGAAATACGACCTAGTATACCTGGATTAAATTTAATAAATCTAGAACATTCGAAAACGATATGTCTCTTTTCGATTAAGTGGTTTAATTTCGTTTTCAGGGACTCTAGAGAGTCATCCAATTGCTTTACTCGACCTTCAAACTCAGTAATTTCATGGATAATATCGTTGATAGTATCGAGAGAGTGTAATTCTAGACTTCTTAACAACTGTGGAAACAATGCATGTGGGTTAACACGTTTCCTAGGCGAGGTCAAATTCTGTAAGTTACTCGAGCCGTCTCTTGTGGAAGATAAATTTTCGTGCGTTGTAGTGCCTGACAACATAGGTTCGTCTAACCCTGGCTGTGTAACTTCAAAGTCGTTTTCATCGTCCTCATCTTGTGCATCTTCATCTTCGAACAATTGAGGCATAAATTTTGAAGTCTCATCATAATGCTTATCAGCAACTCGCCTCATATAGTCCACAGATCTTCCAACATCCTCTAACCTTCTCAATCTGGCCACATATCCTCTTTGAAATGCAGATAGATCGCTATTCAAGTCTCTAAACATAATATTACCCAGTTTCCCCAGGAGACAAACAACTTCCCTAACTATTTCCACAGGGATGTATAATTGGATATAGGTCATATCAGCCGACCTATAAATAGCCTCTTCCTTCATTGCAGTATAGATGTTTAATCGGTTGTTCTAATTGGAAAGAAGATTGTCTTGTAATCTATTGTACACTATTAAGAAGTGTTTATTCTTTAAAAGAAATCTTTTTTTTTTTTTTTCTGTAAGTAAAAAAATGCCCTTTAAGTTTCTTTTGGTTTAAAAAAATTAAAAAGTTTCACGAGCTGCTACAGAAGCAAGGCGAGATTAAATTTGCTAGAGGCAAAAAAAAAAAAAAGTAAAAATAAAAAACACGACATTTTCAATTAATGTTTCTTTTAACGGATAATTTAGTGATCTTAGTGAGTTATGATATTTGTTCTATCAATATTAAAATAACATACTGTTATGAAGAAAAAATATTATGATGCATTCGGTAAAACAACTAGAAAATTTTTAAAAAATGAAAATAAATTTAATAGTCTTATTTTTTGGGAGTCATATGAAAAGAAGAAGAAAAAAATTTCTAAAGCCCTCGCCTTTTATACTTTTTCCAGATACAACCCAACTTCCCCGCATCTTCTTTCCTTCTTCCCCCCACTCCCCAGATCTGATTACCTATTTGGGTATATTAGCCGCTAAACTTTGTACATCGGCGGCACTGATTATATTTTTGAGGGGGGGAGCAAACTTGGTTATAATATCCTTTAACACGAATTAGTACAAATTCTCGTGCCGTATTTACCCAGCTATTTTCTTCTTATTATTTACCCTGCCCATGAGTGGTGGGGATATACATGGACACGGAGAAGGTTTAGGATTATGAGACTTGAGGAGTGGGGCGGAGGAAAAGTGCAGCAAAAACCGAGGTGATGGGGTAAAATTGATGCTCATATCCGACACCCCCCACCCGTTCCTTGTAAAAATGGGCAGAGAAAAAACCCCGCGGCATTAATAAAAAACGCTCAAAGCGACTCATTTGCCGTAGAAACTTTGCTTATGAGTGTCTCCCTCCGCAGTGGCTGTAATGCAGAGAGAGAGAGAGGGATGGGAAAGGGTTGCCTTGTCTTTCGTTGATTTCAAACAAAAAAAAATTGAAGAAGAAGAAAAGGATGGATTGCTTCCAAATGAATAATAGCAACATGTCAGGAGGTAATACATAAAAAGAAGATATTTAGGACAAGCAGACTTAAAATATTGAGAAGGGAAATAATAGAATAGAAACAGATAATAATAAAAAATTAGTAAAACGTAATCGATATGGAAGGAGACCATATTTTACGTGTAAGTAAGAAGGAAGGTGATGGGAGTAGTAGTGGTAACAATCTCCAAGTGGAACCGCAGTTGACTAGTTTTATCTTTCCTGATACTAGAGCACTCTATAACCTGGGGATCGATGCCTGCTCTGAATTAAACTATGATGAGATTAAGATTAGCGGGTTTGAGATATATATTGTTGAGCAGTGGATTGCGGAAAGGAAACTAAGTGCGTTGATTGCATCTTATACTGGTAATACACAGGATACGGTGTCTGCAGTAAAAGTTGTTATGAATAAGGATCCACATATGTGGCCCAAACCGTTTCAAAAGTATTATGAGGAGATAGCAAAGTTTTCGCAGCCAAAATTCATTAACAGTAACAAAGGTTATATATTTGTATCAAACTTATCCACTGTCTCGTCCAAACTCTCTTTACAACATGTTGAATGCGGTGATTTAAGGAATGTATGGCATGATTTCAAGGCTAATTTTGATTTGAAGAAACTGCACTGTACCGGCCGGTCTGTGTTGTTACTACGACCACCAACTAGTGCAGCTATGAATAAGTTCTCACAGTTATTCAAAATACCTATTAAAACCGTATTCACTTTGGACCAACAAGGTCATCAAGTTCCTCTGCCATCCTCTTCATCTTCTCCACCGATTATCAATGGTAATAATAATACTACAGGAAACAATGATTCAGATGCAAAAACTCGTATACCGTTAAAGGATGCGGACGCCAAAAGAGAAGATGGCGGTTTTGCATATAGTCCCATCCAGCTGATGCAAGGTTATAATCCCTCCGAAAACAGTAGTGATGCGTTACCTGAAGAGATGCGGTTAAATTTTTCCTCCAAAAAGCACCATCATTCAAGTGATAAGAGCAAACCAAAAATGTATTCCATTTTGAGACCTGGTTTTAAGCATTGCCAGCCAGGTTTTTATTCTCCAGTAGTGGAGATGGTTACGATAATGCAAATATCCTTATCTTATTTTGATTTACTTGTTGGTAGAGATAGGGATATAATTGATGGGTTGTTGTGTGAGGGAACAAAATCTTCGATTGAGCAATGGTGGTATACATTTGGGAGACTGTATCATGGTATAGAGAAACCTAGAAATGAAGGTACTTTAGGACCAACTACTGTCGCAAGTGTAATAAGTCTTGTACTAAGTTGCTACTATAAGTTGATTTTGGTTGATTGTATGCCAGCTAAAGATCCTTTTGATGAATGTGAATTTAGACAAGGTATATATAACTTTCAGAAGAAGTATAACATAGCACAAGATGCTACTGAAGGATGTTTGGATGCCTTGACAGTACAAAGATTGTTTCATGCTGCTGCAAAATTGGAAAAGAATGAATTCAAAAGAATAACAAAGGCTGTTAAGTGTAAATTCCAAGACATATCAGGGAAAGGTAACGTTGTTGAATTATCTAATGACATTTTGACAACGGATATGGATACTTTAGTAAGTTACATTCATTCTGGGTCTTTAGGATTACTGTGGAAGGGTAAAGGTAGACCAAGAAAGAAGGGAAATAGGAAGCTTCGTCGGAAAGAGTTCTGCGCTTATGAATATAAACAAGGTGACCCCGATGAAGAGATAAAGAAAGAGGAAGATCATTGTAAGAAGCTAAATGAGGAGCTACTCGGTAGTATAGAGGCAGAAAAATCAAAAATAGATACCAATGAAATGTTTGGTAAGATTATGGTTGAATTTCCGATGGCAGGTTCTGACGGTAATAATACCGACGGGAATTCAGATAGTCGCAGGAATAGCGATAATGACAGTTATGATAAAGATAATGATGTTATGAGTAAAGGTCCATCCGAGGTAAGTGTGTCATCAATGTATTGTAATTATGATAAAGGGCAGTATGAAATGAGTCTCGGTGTTAATCAAATGTATCGGAAAGAATTTTATAGAAGAGGTTCTTGCCCTGACCTCAAAAAAGTGTGGTTTGATATGCCTACAGAAGAAGATATTGACTACTCAAATGGGCTGTTTAGGTGTGCTACGACGTCGGATATCCAGAAACAAATAGAGAGATGGACTCTTCCTTTTGATCCTTCTGTAGTTCGTATTGCCCGTGACATAAGAAAAATTCAACGTGAGACGCAATGTGAGACAATTCAAGAAGATATGAGACATGGTTATTACAGCATAATGAAGAAAGATACATGCTTTGAAGAAGAACAAAGATTTGTAGATGTGATGAAAATTTCTGGAGAATTGTTCCACAAGTATGTTCACGCCGCAAAGAGTTTCCAAAACAAATATGATACTATAGAATTGAAACAGCAATTGATCTTGACGGATATGAAAGAACTTAACTCTCTATGTTCTAAGCTGAAATACGACGTGAAAATCTTGGACTTACGTGTTAGAGATGTCGAAGATTCTATTCAACAATTCCAAAGAAAGTTGACTAATGTTAGAAATTCAATGAAACTAAGTAAAAAAGGTATTAACCTTGATATTAATGACCCTGCAGATAGAGAAACATTTGACAAGATGGTCATGGAGAAATACAGCGGCAAAAATTGCTACGAAGCCATGTGTTTCAAAGTGATTAGCAGAGATTTTTACGAAAATTTAAAGAGAGATTTGTCCGGTTGGATCAGCTGGCTGTTTGACCGGAAAAATCCTTTTAGCGCTCGTGAAGGAGAGAACTCATGAAATTAAGAAAAAAAATTTTAAAAAAAAAACTGGGTAGTATATATGAAACCAATTATGTTTATTTATCTAGTTATTTATTTGTATTCAAGGCATATATTGTTCTCTTTCATGAAATAAAGAGATAAAAGAGAGTAATGATATTTAATAATATCATTTAGAATGTTATCGAATCTGTCCGGATTAACTGGGTCCCAAATCATATTTCAGTTCATATCAAGTTTTATAAGCGGTTTTAGCTCAGTTGGGAGAGCGCCAGACTGAAGAATTAGTAACTTCGGTCACTTGTTATCTGGAGGTCCTGTGTTCGATCCACAGAAATCGCAATTTATTTTTTTCTTCTGTCGATATCTTTAATGTACATCCCGGGTAACTGTGGATTAAGGTGAAATTTTTATTACTTTTTTTTTTTGAAGGTGGGTTGTGGGTCTAAAAAAAAAAATTTGAACAAAGGGAATGTTGAAATCGGAATTAAAGATCTCGAAACAATCTGTAAGGGTTCTTTAAAGAAAACTCTTTGGTTTGCTTTTTCGTTTGTACAATTGTTAGATACCAACGCAAAATTATACTGGTTAAATATGTTTGACTCTGATGGAGTAGAAGGCCTAGATGGGAATAGGACCAATATAAGAATGGGCGGCAATGATGAAACGATAAACCCTAGTTCTATGAAGTTGACTGAGGTGGATACTCCAGGGAGAGAAGAATCACCTATGAAGGGAGAAGATGCTAGTGATGATGACGGAAGTGATGATGATGATGCCAGTACACCATCGGCTACAAATATAAAGAGGCGGAAGACCCCACTGCGATACATCGAAAACAGGACCAGGCGACACGTTACATTTTCTAAGAGGAGACACGGGATTATGAAAAAGGCGTATGAACTATCAGTGATGACGGGTACGAATGTGTTATTAATGATACTTTCACCCAAGGGCTTAGTATACACTTTTGCAACTCCTAAATTTCAACCTATCATCGAACAAGAGGAGGGAAAGGCACTAATAAGGAAATGTTTGAACCCAGAGTAAAGATCCTAGCGGAAAAAAGATGAACAAACCTGTATTTTACAGGGAATGGTAATGATATTTTCATTTGAGTCACATGACATGATTCGTGGTTTTTTACTCCGTCTTTGAACCCGTTGTCTTTGTTATAATTTAACAGTGTCAAAGTTTTGGCAGCGACAATGGACGGTTCCGTTCGACCTGTCTCCAAGAAAGTGCTCTACAGTGATGCAGCTTACGTAAATGTAGTGGAAAAAGGGACGTTATAAGAGAAATAGGGAAAGAAAAAAAAATCCTGCCGTCTTCTTCCCACGGTTGTTTCTCCGTTGATGATCGGCCGAGGATTTGAGAAATCACGGTACACACACTCCAGTTAATAACAAGAAAAAAACAGCATTAATGCACAGAACTTGCGTAGGCGAGTCTCGCGGGATGACATTCACCAAATTTTTTTTTTTTTTTTTTTTTTTTTTCCACCAAAAATTTTGATTTTTCCCGAAGAAAAAATTTGTTGTTTTTCTTCTCTGATTAGAGATAACGGTTATTCATGTCTAATTAATGCCTGATTTGATTATTAATTTTTTCTTTTAAAGAAATTTATTGATCTTAAATTTTCATTGTTTTATTTTTGTTTGCTGATTGATTTGGTCTCTATTGAGAAGACGGTTTAAAGAATAATATCAGAGTCTTCAACTGTCCAGGTTTGCTTTTTTATCGCAATTAATATTATCAGATCAGACAGGAATCAATCTAGTTCTTTATAATTATAGCAGGATCTATTCGAAGAAATAATAAAGAACTTGGTGATATATTCAATTTTTTGCTTTTCTTTTGTACATAACTGTTTTACTAAGAGTCACAAGGTTAAATTGAGGTTTCATTGCAGTTAAAAAAAAAAAGAGAGTAAAAAACACCTTTCAATAAACAAGAAATTCGTTCTCTTATTGAAACCGGTGAATAAATAAAGATCTATAATGTCGAGCATAGATGATGATTCGGCATCTACTCCAGGTGGTCCAGGACAGAAGGAGAGGAGGAAGATTGAGATCAAATTTATAGAGAATAAAACTAGACGACACGTTACATTTTCGAAAAGAAAACATGGTATCATGAAAAAGGCGTTTGAATTGTCAGTTCTTACTGGAACACAGGTGTTACTGCTAGTTGTGTCAGAGACTGGTCTTGTTTACACGTTCAGTACACCAAAATTCGAGCCAATCGTTACTCAACAAGAAGGTAGAAATCTGATCCAAGCGTGTCTTAATGCGCCGGATGATGAGGAAGAAGAGGAGGACGAGGAGGACGAGGACGGAAATAACGCGGCACAACGTAATTCAGAACAAGAGCCGCAAGGACAACCAATGTTTCACCAGGAAAACAAGCCTAATGGTGCTGTGCCAGACGGTGAGTTCCATGGACAGGTTCCTGGAGCTAGAGGCCCTGAAATTAAGGATGATCCAAATGCTGCTCATATACACTTTCAGCAGCAGCAACATCAACAACAACAGCAGCAGCAGCAGCAGCAGCAACATGGCAAAATACCCAACCAATATAATCAAGGCACTTACTTAAATGAAGAGCAAAATGCTGTCTATCAGCAATATTTCCAAGATCAACAAGCACACTATGGTTAGCTTGAATTGACCTGAAGGATTATGTTTTTGTTTCTTTTTTTTTCCAATCAATGATAGACATTCATTAATATCAAATGGAAGATGAACTGACAATAAAAAAGAAAATATTAGTTTTATTATGTTTTGTTTTTTTATCTCTGTTATTAATATACATGTTAATTTTTTTTTCTATAACTATAAATTCAATACCATATGCAAATAAAAAAAAAAAGAAGAAGAAGAAGAACTTAAACTAACTCACTCTTCAATTTAGTTTAATGATCATTATCTGTCACTCTCATGCAGTTGCTGATAATTATTCTCTATAAGTTACCAATTCTTTACATCAAAACACTACCTTAATAAAGTAGAAGCAAGGGCAAAAAATTATTATAGCAAGAAATGTGGAATACCTGAATCTATTTATTATTATTATTATTATTTTCCATTTATTCTGAAAAAAAGTTATTAAGTATAAACAGCAAAAGTCACTTAGAAATGAGGCATAACCTTGTTTTTACTACACATTTTTCACTACTGTTGATATTTTTGTAAGCTTTATTTCACAACTATATCAAAATTAGATAGCAATAAGAATAAAATACGTAAAATATTTGAGAAGTATAAAATACAACCCCAACAAGAATGTCCAATAGTATGTATATCATAGATGAATTTCGTATTCGGGATCTTTTTTTTTTTTCTGTCGCCAAAAATTCTTTGAAAAAAAATCGGGAAAAATAAATAATGTTATTTTATGCAAGTAAACAATGATCTAGTAAAACAAATATTAAGCCAATTAGGCATAGAAGAGACTTATTTTCCAGAACGGCTGTTAGATTTTATCAAGAGGCGATACCATAATTGATAGCTTTTATTGGTTTTAATTGTTATCATACTTATATTGGGGAAATAGTAAGGAGACGGTAGAGAAAAGAAATATGAATGAAATATATCAGCCAACGGATATTGTACTTGCTAAAGTTAAAGGGTTTCCACCTTGGCCAGCAATGATAATACCGCGAGAGCTTATACCTGAAAATGTTTGGAAGACACGGTCACGAGCCAGTAAGGAAGTTGGGGGAGATGATGACGAAGTTAATGATTCTGTGGATGAATTTGAAAATAATGCTAATTCTGATGATTACATTATCTATTCTAAAGTCTTAAAATTCAAAAAGAACAAAGAACAGAAGACACTTTATTGTGTAAAATTCTTCTGTGACGATTCGTATATTTGGGTTAAACCTAGTGACATGCATCTATTAAATGAAGACGAATGTATTGCATTCCTAAATAGTCCTGGTAGAAAAAATAAGAAACTAATACCTGCTTACGAAATGGCTATGAAGGGTTCATCTGCTATCGATATTTGGGAATTCGTTGAATACGGATCACAAGGAAATCCTGATGAAGATGAATATGTAGAGGATGAGTCTGAATTTCCTAGAAATACTAGAAGAAGGTCTACAAGAGTCCAACCAACAAGGTCTTCCAGCAGACAGAGACAGAAACTGATGGAAGAAACTGAGGCTGAAGAGACAAAACCTTCTAGAAGAACCCGTACAAGGTCCAAAAATGTAACTACAAAGGGAACTGACAATGAGGTAACCGAAGAGTTGGATGAATTAGAGCAACCAAGAACGAAAAGAGCTAAAAGAGAACCTGCCGCAAAAGTGAAAGGCCCAGCCAAGAAGTCTACGGCAGTAAAAAAATCAAAAAAACCAGAAATAGAGTACTACAAATTTGAGGATGATGAAGATTGGCAAATAGTTGGGCTTGGTCCACAAGACTTGAGTATAAGTAAGGGCTCGAGTTCAGTAATAAAAAGGTTGTCAAAGAAAAATCTTGAAAAACATTCTGAACTGCGACTTGACCTGGAGGATAAACTTGGTTCGATAAATAGACTACTCGAATTGGTCTTGTACAAACTGGCAGAAAAGAAACCAAAAAAGGATAAATCACTAAAAACTGATCTTGAGATTATAATTGACGAATTTGATATTGCACTAAATATTAAAGGTAGTCGAACAGAATATCTCACAGTATTTAATTCTAACAATCATCTGATAATGAATTTTAGAATTCTTTTCAATTTAGCCAGAGACCAGCTGGTCGAGTGGAAATTATGGGATGATTTTCAATCAATTTTCAACTCTATATATGGTTGTAGTTTTATTAGAGACCAAGGAGACTGGAAAACACTTGATGAAATAGATATGGAAGAGAAAAAGCAAGCTGAACTTGAAGCAAAAGAAAAAATAGAACGCGACGAGAATCTTCCTGAAGAGAAAGTGTTAGATACTGTTGATATTGATGCATCTATTAGTACCGATAACAAACAAGATTAGAAATTGCAGATAATATGGATCGGCTAAGAAGTTTTTTTTTTTTGGGTCCCTACTTTCTCTTTAAAGTATGTAACAATAAGATAGATTAAAAAATGACACCTAATCAAGAATGCTACTATCGTAAAGAAAATGTATTCTTGATTAATTGATCAAATTTGAAGATATAGAACATGAAAATATTTATAATAATAAAAACAATCTAATTTTGGATTCCTATACAAGTTTATCATCTAAATAACCTTACACCATATAATTGAAAACTGGTAAATTCTAACAAACTACATTTTCCACTACTGTTTTCGTACAAAGAGAAAATATGCCATTTTAGTATAGTGGTTAGTACACATCGTTGTGGCCGATGAAACCCTGGTTCGATTCTAGGAAATGGCAATTTTTTTTTTAATCTTCAAACCTAAAAAATTATTTATATATAATCATCATTATTGTGGTAATATTAACAAGTATGCTTTGGCATTTTTAATTATTTTTATATTATTTTCAAATCTTTTTGACTTTGTTTGCAAATACAAAGAAGCTACATATTTAGAAAAGTAAAAATCAATATGCTAAACAGAAGTTGTAGTATAGCTTACACTAAGGCGTGGTCGACTGTAAAAGAATACGTACCAGTTTGTGGGTCAAATGCTTCGAAGTGGGTGTTTGCGGTATTCTTCAATCTTTCGATATGTCTTTTCATTAGGGTGTGATTTGGGTCTTTAATTGGCTCTCTTGTGGATTTGTTCAAGGGATAGCAGTTATAACACGAAACTCGGGCTTTAACATTCAAACCTTTTCCAACTAACGGCTTTTCGTTCGCGTTAGAATAAAGACTCAAAGCCATAGGTTCAAAAATTACCAGATCACCACATATGGAGCCCAATGGAATACCATTCAAGTCAACTGGCTCTAGAAATTCAACTTTACCATATTTTGAATGGCCAACAGTCAGATGTTGCACACTGCCTAAATCAGTGGGAGAGTATTTGGATAAAGTATCCAACGATGGTGATATATAATAATATTCGTCAACATACGAAAGATCACCGATATCATCAGAGGATCTGGTTTTCTTTTTGTTGATTGTTTCCTTAGAAGAGTCTTTGTCAATGCATGTTGTTGCTTGTTTTGAAATTTCAATAGGGTTCTCCTTATTGTTTTCGGTTTCTTCTTTTCTCATTTCGAACTTTGTAATGTTTTCATTGAAATGTGGTTTATTAGAGGAAGTATCGGTATCTACTTGGGTTGTTTCTTGTATCTGTTGTTTATTTTTAGAAGCACCACTAGATTTAATCATGGCTTTGAATAAAGTAGTATCTGGTTCGAATAGCTTATTACCAATTTGTTGGAAACTTGAATCTATATCTGCATCGATCTTGTTTGGAGTTACTTCTTGCATAGGGGACATCTCGTAAGTTTCCTTAGCATTCCTATTTAATGTTAGCTGCTTTGAATTGGCCGTAAATAAGGGTTTTGGAGTTTGTTTATATGCATTTATTAAGTCCGTTTTCTTTTTATTGTCTGCCTCTATTTTAGTAGCACTGACTTGGATATTGATATTGATATGCGTTGGTGGAGTTGTTTGTTGTACTTTGGAAAATAAGTCGTTAGTACCATACGGATTAGATATTAATAATTGTTGTTCTTGATGTTTCTGTTGTTGTTGCTGCTGTTGTAAGTTACTGGCATTGATACCGTTTGTATTCCCAAATAAGGAGTTGGAGTTTTGTTGTTGTGAATTATTTCCAAACAGACCACCACCACTATTCATGCTAGATGTGTTATTGTTTCCAAATAAACCGGTACCGGCAGTTGCTTGACCGCCTGGCTTGGATCCAAATAAACCTCCTGAGGACTGTGAACCAAAAGAAGTTGTTTGAGCAGGCTTTCCAAAGAGGCCTCCAGATTGGTTACCCAATGTCGATTGATTGGATCCACCGAATAGACCACCTTGTTGAGAGCTTGACTGAGAAGCATTATTGTTACCAAGCAAGCCTCCACCTGTAGAACCTGTACTGCTACCGAATCCAGTACCAGTTGGCTTGTTTCCAAATAGACCACCTCCCTGTTGGTTCGTATTTTGGGTGGTATTCCCAAATAGTCCTCCACCAGTATTAGAGGTACCAAATCCGCTAGGCTTTGCACCAAATAAACCACCTGATGCAGCAGGTTGTTGTTGATTACTTTGTCCAAATAGACCCCCAGATGGTTGCGACTGGGATTGGTTTTGCCCAAACATGCCACCTTGTCCGGATTGGTTAGCACCGAAAAGACCACCTGAATTGGCAGCTGGTTTTGCTCCAAATAAACCACCTTGTTGTTGCGGTTGTTGATTATTTTGACCAAATAATCCAGTAGATTGACCTTGGGCACCTTGGCCAAAAGTATTCTGTTGAGACTGATTTGTTTGCCCGAACAGTCCTCCTGACTGCTGATTTTGTGTGTTTTGGCCAAACAATCCACCAGATTGTTGTCCTTGATTATTTTGACCAAATAATCCTCCAGAGTTATTATTGAATCCACCCGTGTTGTTAGACTGACCAAATAATCCTCCTGATTGTGGCTTATTACCAAATAAACCATTATTATTTGCTGTGTTTTGTTGTCCAAATAGGCCGCCTTGGCCTTGTTGTTGGGTATTTTGACCAAAGCCACCACCTTGGGTATTTTGTCCAAATAATCCACTTCCTACTCTCTGTTGTTGGTTGTTTTGGCCGAACATACCACCTTGTGTAGTATTTGAGCTGAAGGGATTTCCTGTGTTGCTTTGACCAAAAACACCGCCACTTTGTGCTGCAGGCTTACCAAAAGCATTAGAAGCACCAAAAGGTGATGATTGTTGTGGTTGTTGTTGACCAAATAGACCACCTCCAGATGTAGTATTATTGGTGTTAGCCGCGCCAAACTTATTACCAAATAGACCACCCCCAGATGCATTATTATTGGTGGCACCACCAAATAATCCTCCAGAATTATTAGAGCCGAAGGCATTATTAGCAGTATTCTGGTTAGCACCAAAAGCGTTCCCTGTATTAGTGTTCGATCCGAAAAGGCCACCATTTGCAGTATTGTTCCCTAAACTGTTTCCAAATGCACCTGCAGTTGCAGGCTTTTGACCAAATGGACTAGCTTGGAAAGCATTATTACCGGTTTGATTATTCATACCGAAGGTGTTACCTACTGGTTGAGAAGCACCAAAGGTTCCGCCAGTTGCGGTGCCAGTACTATTCCCGTATTTACGGCCTGCCTGGTAGTCTTGAAATCTCAACTCTTCAAAAGAGGAGTTTCTGTATTCATTCATAAAGGTAATACTTTGATACACATTCATGGCATTTGTGGTCGGGTCCTTCTCTTCAACTGGATGGAAAGGTTTAATTGATGTACCTGCATTAGAATTCATTCCCATACCACCCATACTCCCCATACTAGCTCCCGTGCTACCATTATTCATACCAAATAATCCTCCGCTAGTGTTTCCTGCAGCAGGCGCTGCACCAGCTGTATTATTACCTGACATACCGAACAATCCACCAGTATTTCCAGCAGGAGCCTGTTGAGCAGTGTTAGTGCCAAAAGGGGAATTTAATCCAGTAGATGTCCCACCAAAAGCATTACCTGTATTGCCGCTAGCACCACCAAACCCACTGAACCCAGACTGGATATTGTTACTGTTGGCATTGGCATTGGCATTGGCACCGAATGCTCCACCTGTATTCCCAGAAGCACCAAACGGTTGAGAATTCGTAAATCGTGAACCAAACATTGAAAAGCTCAATCTATAAGGACGTAATAATCACAAGAACCTTCTACTCGTTAAAGAAACCCTTAGCTTTTTCTTCTATAATATCAACTTCAAAAGGGAGAAAAAGCAACAAAAAAAAGATATTTCGAAACACAGAAGGGAAATCGTGCCTTTGTTTCTATAAAGGTGTAGTAAATACTTTCTCCTAGAGGCCAATTGTATGTGTAACTGTCAATTTTATGTTCTTTAACAGTGCATAAAGATCAAAAAAAAAAAAAAATTGGAAAATTTGGAAATGTTGGAAAAATCAAAAAAAAAAGGAAAAATGGTTCCGTTGTTCGCGACGTTTCATGTGATATCCAATCCAGCACAATTAATAAAGTAGTCAGTATTGAACAATTTTACAATCAGTGTTGTTTGTATTGTCAATGTGTAGAATCTAGTTGTACTACCTACTGTTTCAAACATATATTCCAGGTTGTTGCACTTTTTCTTTTTCCCTTATTTTAGGTACAAGAAGAGTAGCAAAACGCAGTTAAAAGGAAGAAAGCTGGGGAAAGATAGAAGTAAATAGATCCGGGAGAGCTGTATGACATACAATCAAAAGATGCCGAGTTATTTGAACGGTTATGTAAAAGAACATATTGGCTATGGTGAATAATTCTAGCTTAAGACATTTGATTATCCGGGTAAATTATGTAACGCGTCACGTTGAACCCAGAATTTACTATTCAAAGTCAACTGATTAATGAAGGGGATCATCGCTAGAATTGAAATTAACTTGATTCATTCGTTTTAGAGTTAGATCGTGAGCCTTTAACTTTCGAAGAAAGCAGCAGTACAACATAGGATAACCGAAACAATGGATGATGATGATATGTTAATGCTTGGTGTTGGAGCTGATGAGCTTGAACAACAGACGGGGAGCACGGCGGAGGGAGCTTTAGGAGTGCCATCGGACGCTGATCCAACACTAGTGAGCAGCGATCCTACGGCGGTTAACACAAAGAAACGTAGACCACAAGTGAGGCTAACAGCTGAAAGATTATTAAGTTCGAAGGGCCTTCCGTACGTTGCAAAATATGCACCAAAGAGAGTAAGGATTGTTAAGTCTAAGTCCACGTATGAGAATTTGTCGAATATTGTGCAGTTCTATCAGCTGTGGGCACATGAGTTATTTCCGAAAGCAAGGTTCAAGGAGTTTGTGAGACTTTGTAACAGCATAGGTAAAACTGATATAGAGGTAAGGAATTATAGAATGGAGATATTTAGAAAAGACATGGACGCCCAATTCGGTGGAGGTAGTGAAGTCAATAGCGAAGGTTTAGACGCAAGTTCCAGTTCCAGAGTTCCAGTTACCAGCACTCAAACTAATAATGAAAATAACGAAAATGGTGATAATATACACTCTACAAGTACTCCAGAGAAGAGACCTTCTGGGTCACGTTTATTTGAAGAAGACGAGGATGATATATATACAGAGACAACACTACCGTCAAGGACTTCAACAGATGTAACTAATATCCCAAGTCACGTAGATACAACACCGAGCTCCGATAGAACGAACGCTGATAAAATTGCTAGCGAACCACCATCTTCCTCAGCGACAGCAGTTAATAGAGATGATCACAATATGGGATATAACGAAAACGAAATTCTTGCCATGGAAGCAGAAATGGAGAATTTTGCAACAGAGAAGATCGGACAATTGGAAAATGAAGACGATGATAATGAAAACCAGTCAATCGATGAAGATGAAGACGCTCTTGATGCAATGAAGGAGCTAGGTTTCTGAATTCTGTATTGAAACGTACTGAGTGATCGGGAATTATATTTCTCTACCGAATATTAAAACCAAGGAGAATATTGTTTATATAGATTTTTCTGTTATTGTATCTGATCTAATTTGTGATATATGGAACTGCTTAGCTTTTTCATGAACTTTGTAATAGTAATATATTATTTTTTTTTCCTTTTTTCTTCATATCTTTTAGATCATGATAAGGTGCATGGTACTTCTTCTCTAAGTTTTTTATAAAATAGAAAATTTTTGATATAAAATAACTGAGTTGTTTGGATATTTTAAAAGTTCAATACCAAGATATCTTTTATTTTATTTTTGTTCCATAAAATTTTATGTTTTTGTTATGAAAATTATAATTGAAAGTTACCTGGAAGAATTTCATGGGGGAAAAAACCGTACGCGTAAAAAAATAAATAATATAATACAATTTTACTACAACAATTTTACTCTATGATAGCAATAATGCTAATTAAGGTAATTTATTAAATTTCCAGTATTATAGATAGATAAATAGATTACTAACATCTTGGAAATAAAAAAAAGAAATGTAGACGGAGAAATATAAAAATTTGTTATGCAATGTAAATCATTCTTTCAATATCTTGAGAAATTTGGCTGCTTCTATTTCTAGTGGTTGCTTTTAAGTGTTCTAGAACGTCTAAGTCGCTCTACGCATAGAATTACTACTTAGTATCCATCAACACACAGAAAAAGAAACTAAAAAATAAATAAAACTGGCACAGCAAAACGTTCCTTTTTTAATATATGTTTGAAGTCAATTTATTATTCCCTTTTCTTTTTCTACTATATATACATGTTGATTTTCCTAAAAATCACAAGTCTCCGCAATAAGTGCTGCAAGCTTTTCTAGATATTCTTTATCAACTTCAGAGAACCCATTGTAGTCAAGACAGTCTAGGTCAATTACCCCCAGAGTTTTCTTTTTGTCCTTGGTAACTATAGGAACCACAATTTCACTCTTGGTCTCACCATCACAGGCTATATGGCCCGGGAATTTATCTACATCACCTACCAATTGCGTTTCTTTTGTACTAGCGCTGGTACCACACACACCTTTCCCGAATTCTATCGTCTGACAGGCAACTTTACCTTGGAATGGTCCCAGTAACATTTCCTGCTTATCTGGAACAGTAATGTAAAACCCAGTCCAGTTAACGTTCACATTAAGAGACTTGTAGGCGTGCCATAATAGCGAGGAAGCATTTGATAAGTTACAAACCCAGTTCCTTTGGTCGTAGGCAAGAGCTTCGTAGGAATCAATCAAAAGTTGTAAAGCCTCCTTTCTATCCGAAGTGTTGAAGTTTGTATAATCCGCATGATGTTTTCCTTCTTCACCCATGGTTGCTTTATTTCTTCGATTTTAAATATCTGTATGCCGTTACTTCTAAATGATCTTTCCCCAAAAACAAACCAAAAAAAACCTCAAAACAAAAAAAAAGGTAATTCAAGGTGATACAAAACTTTTCTTTCTATCGGTTGCCTCTAAATTGAACTTTCATTCCTCTTTCACAATATCTCATCCATCATCATATTTTAGCTTTCTGTGAAGACTGTGTGTAAAATAAAAAAATATGGACAAACTGTGTAAGAAACGAAGGAAAAAAAAAGGTCTTGAAAAAGAAAAAAAAATATAAATGAAACGGACAGGAATTGAACCTGCAACCCTTCGATTGCAATTGTTGATTCCGAGGAAAGTCCCAGATTTTAACTGGAGTCGAAAGCTCTACCATTGAGCCACCGCTTCATCTATTTGTTATGTTTTCTTTTGTGCGGTGTAGGGGTGGGTTTAGCAAGATTTAACATTTACATGGAAAAAAAAATTAAGGGAAAGAGAAGGGTAAAGGATACAGAAAAGCACGGAGAGACAATCTTTGAAGAATAAATCTAGTTAAGCCCAGATGTGATTGACTTATTTGTACTAAGAGAGTATACTCTATTTGGTTCTGAGATAGTAATGCTACTTTTATTGGAAGAAAAAGAAAAAGAAAAAAAAAAGAGGGTCGAGATTTCACATTGACATACAAAAAAAAAAAAAAAGATAAAAATAGATTTCATTTCTTTTCTACGATCCATACCCACCCTTTTTTTTTCTTTTTACCATACACTGAGAGAATGTTTTATATCAACTAAATTTTTGGTTTTTAGTAAAATTGCAATGAGATGCTCCGGTAGCCTGATTTTTAGAACTTATTTGCTTCTGTTTCTGGTTCTTTGTTCTAAGGAATGAAATCAAACTTCCATCTACTTCCATACTCCCCCTTTTTTTAGAAGGAATTTTTCTGGAGGTAAGGAAGCAAATGATTTTCTGTATAGTTCTTCCATGATTGATTAATTTCCTTTATTTCTTTTTTTTCGTAGAGCGGAGGGGGAAGATGACTCTCAGAAAAGACATACTCTTAGTAAATGAAATAATTGCTTAAGTTCAACTACGTAAAGAATGAAAGAAAGCTCTCCCCTCCCCTTTTTCATTTTTGTTTTTCTTAATGTTTGAATAAGTTTAAGACTGATAATAAAGGATACAATAGAAAAGGAATATGGACAAAATGAAATAAACTACAAGTAAAAGGAAAATAATAAAATGACGCAATGGACAATAAGGAGTTCTTTAATATCAACTACTATATGAGAATGTTTAAAGTGTCATGTTAGTAAAGATTTATACACCTTTACCGCCCATATAAACAATATTATTTCTCACCCCTGAGATTTTTTTTTTATGAGTGTGGTGCCTGTGGTGCAAAAGGTGGAGTGAATAAGCTTTTACCGAAAGAGGCAACAATAGTTGAATATTATAACAATTTGTCTTCTTTTTTACTTTTTTAACTCTTATCCAAAACATCATTATTAGAATTTGATTTACAAAACTCTTAAAACAAAAAAGATGTTGAAAAGAGGCTGAATACAAGATGATTTCACTACTAGTAGCAATAAAAAAGAAAACCAACAATTACAAATCATGACCTTTTCTATATTTTCTTTTCTTGATAAGGAAGGTTATCAGAGATCATAGTCTTCGTGGTGTAATGATCTATCCATTTTAAAGTCATAATAGATGGAATGTTATAATCACTAACAAAAGACAAAATGGCAAGACAAATAAGCAGTCTTAATGGTATTGTCTTAATAAATAGATTAAGTAATCAAAAGTCACTACCAAACATCCAATAACATTTATTGGCGGTACATAGTTTATTATTTCTATCAAACCAGTACACCACTTCTTAATCTATTTTTAGATAAGATACTTGGTTATCGCTTTTAGGAAAATTCTTTGAACAGTAAGGAAAAAAAGTAATGAAAGATACGATCGATAGGTGACGTTAAGCTTCATCGGATCTCGGAAGAGAAAAAATTTCCGAAAATAGCAAAAATATTTGATTTCTTTAAAAAGTAGGGTCATTTCCTTTCTAACGTTTTTATTTTTTTTTTTTTTGTTGGTGCTCTTCATTACGCGTCTTGCTTGCGCGAGAAAATTGAGGAGACAACTTAAAAAAAAAGAAGATGAAAGGTCGAGACGCGTTGAAAGGGGAGAAAAAAACAAAAACTAATATCTTCTCCAAATTAGGTAAAAATAGAATTGAAAAAAAGCCCTTTTTCTTTTTCCCCTTCTCATTCAATAGGAGGTGTACTCGATTTAAAGAGAACTAAGCGGGGGAGGGGTCAATTGAAAGCATAAAAAAAAGAAAGAAAAAGAACAAACTAGATTCAGAGCAATAAAATAGGTAGGTCTATTTCTTTCTTTCTTTAACATACCTCTTGTTTTTTACTTAATTGGGAAAAGAAATTAACAGCAGATAAAATTTCGGAGCTATACTGCTTGTTTTGTGGTTGTTTCTATTTTTAACTTGCATTAGTTTTCTAATTCTAAAAGTGAAAAAAAAGAAAGAAATAGGAAGTATTTGCTCCAGATTCACCTTTATACTATGGGACTCAATGGATCATAGAAAAAAGTTGTGTGTGTGGTGGGGGTTTAACTAAAGTTTTCGGCTGTGAGGGAAGCCCAGAATGAAGAACAATAGAAGTTGCTCTCCACTTCACCTGCTTTTTCTGTTATGTGTGGTTTTGGCGGTTGTTCTTGTTTAATAAAGCTTAATATGAGGTGAAAGGGTTTATTGATGAATTTTCTTATCTTTACAACTGAACTATCAAAAAAAAATATCATAACCGATGGCGGTAAATGACAAAAACATTTTTGTCCATTTTGTACCCTTTGCTAATAAAATTATTTCAAAGCAAGCTACTATTCAAAATATTCCTTTTTCGGATTCTATTCCTTTCTTCTATTTACTATGTAAGTTCTAATAATTTTTTCATACTTATCATCAAAATCAAAACTAAGGACCCTGGTCATTGGAAACCCTAAACCCTATGATACTAGAAAAACAAACAAAAAAAAAAAAAAATACATTGTAATCAAATGCTCTCACACTCTATCCTTGCATTTCAATTCCCGGTTCTTTCCGATATTGAAAAGTTCTTTTTTTTTTTTTCTTTGAAAATAACACCCGCCATCTCTATTGGCTTCTCAGTCAAATAGAGTAACATCACCGGTTAACATGTAAAGAACATAGGATACCCTAGGTATTCATTTGCCCACTTAATTTCTTACCCTCACCCTTCCAATTTTATGCAGCTTTGGGAAAATTTTCCCAAAAAAGAAAAGAATTATGTAATGTATGGATTTTTTGAAATTTTCCGTGCACTCCTTGAAAGGAGAAGAGGGGAGAAAAAAAATCTACTGAAAAGAACTTCCAAATTTGGAAAAAAAATGGTCTATGCCCTGTTTCTCCATGTCATGGGTTCGTGGGTAAAAGAAAAATACATCCGCTCGGAATATCAATGAAGAAGATACGGAAATTACAATTGCTAAAACTTAAGAGAACGCGGGTTGTCTTTTGAAAGATTCGTTTTTTTCTTTCTTTCTATCTTTCTTTCTTTTTTTTCTTTTTGGTTTTCTCTCTCAGTCACCATTCCCCCCTCTCTTGTTGGCTACATCTGTTTCTGGCCTCACATAACTCACGCCTTTACCTCACATCACTTCCCACACGCCCTTACATCCTTTTCCGACCGCCCCTCCTCACTCTTTTTTTTTCTTCTTCGAGGGTCTCACCGTGTTATTGAATTTGTGTGTCCTTTTAATTTCCCAAAATAGTAAAAACCATTTCGACGAGAGAAAAAGAGACAGAAAATACGAAAAAAAGAAAGAAAAAAAAAGACATAAACAAAAGTACTTTGTCTTATTATTATTTTCTTTCTTTTTTTTGATATTTGGCATTAGGTGAAGGAACGAATGTTGGCGTTTTTTTAATTAGTAGAATAGGGAAATGACAATAGGTAAGAATGAATATTAGTCAATAGTATTAGTCTTTCTATGAGAAAGCTTGTAATCATGAGGAAAGCAAAAATCAAATAAAAGAAAAAAAAAAAAAGATATATAAAGGATCCATAATTTCAAAAATTGTAAATCTATTTCCGCTTTCCAATTATTACTTATTTTATATTTTTTTTAAAAAGGTCGGGGAGGTATAAGGTCCTAGAAGGGACTATTACCAATAAAGAAAAAAAATAGCAATCATATCATTTCTTTTCGAAGAAATCGTTGTGATTTATTTGTTTCTCTTGAGATGGTTGCGTTCTTCACCTTTAGAAAGGCTTAGAGATGAACTAGCATGTGCTGGCATTAATATTTTACTTTACCTGCTTACATTTAATGGTGGCTATCGGTTCATTATTATATTTTTTCTGGTTCAGTTTTTTTTTATAATATTGTACTTTTTTTTGTGCTTTCAGAAGCGCAGGGGAAGAAAAAAGTACTTTTAAGATATTTCTTAAGAGATTGTATCAAGAAATAATAATAAAGAATCAGTAATTACTTTGTGAGTACGGGATATGAGTAAAAAATGAAATGTATCATGCTATTAATTTCATCTTTTCTTCAGGAGAGAATCACTATGGAAAGAGAACACAAGAGACACTACGATTCTAAAAAGATGATGGAGAGCTGGAAAATTTTTTTTCTTTTATTATTTTACTAGGAGTTCTTTCTAAATTAGAGACTCTCCCCCTCCTTTATTACCAATAAGTTGCTTTTTTTTTTAAAAAAAAAGTTGAAAAACTTATATTTTTTGATTATATTGCGAGCTTGAATGATTATGTTTGGATTATTCTTCCTTATATGGTAATATCTACTAACTAGAGGAAAATGTTAGTAAATTTTTTTTGTTGGCCTAATATTAAGATTTGAAAAATTCTTTGTTATCTTAAGATAGTATTTTTTTTTATTATGATTTCGAGTTTGATCCTTTTTACCTGTGACGATTAACCGACGGGTAGAATGTATTACTTAGTCGTAAATCCTCATACTACTAATAGGAAAGGTCTCCTCGTATTTGTTGAATTGTGACTGTGTTGAAAGTAGCCATTTTTTTTGTTTTTCGCGTTTGTCTATTTTGTCTGAACAAAAGGAACGAAAGAGCGAGGACAAAAAAAAATATTTTTGACGAAGTAAAAAAAAGTAGAGACAATATTTTTTTGATTAGTTTTGGGACTTTTACTTTGTTGAATAGTTGAATTTTTATTTTGTGATTGGGGGGAAGAAATCGGTTTGACCACGACCAGTGATCCTGAAATTTATGTTCTCTAGTTTCTATATCTTTTGAACTTGAAAGAAATAGGTGGTGTACTTCTTACTTTAAGGTGGTCTTTCATTGAATGACTGTTGGTGAAGTTAAGAAAGTACTCTTCTTTCAATTCATAAGGTATCTGATACAGTGATGAGAAATTATAGATGGATGTTTCCACAGGTTCGTGTTGCTGGTTTTCCAATTGTAACATAAATGTTTCAACGTTTCGATAAAGATTACGTCTTGGGTAGAGCAAATCAATTAAAATTTTATCTCTACTTTTTTAAAGTTCAATCAATGAAAGAAGGAATTTAGCTCTTTCGCTATTTCACCTTTGAGGTCATGAGTGATACTTGGGTTATCTTCAGGAAGGTGAATGACTTGAAACCTAATAAAAACTAATATTATTGTGATTTCAGAAAATTTTACAATATTTTCTTTTAATATGGTCTTAACAAAAAGATTTTTGAAACAAGGATCTAGTACCAGTTATCGACATGGAAGATGTAAGTTTTTATCCAGCAAGATTTGAAGGAAGGATTTTCGAAAAGTCTATCTTTCATCATTTCAAGAGTCCTACTCAAAATGGATTCGGCAGTTTGTTATCTTTCGTTATGTGACCTGTTTCGAATACACTTACCTATATTCTATTACAAGATTCTAATATGTCTTAAATGAGATGGTCTATTCCAAAACTTACTTTTATCTTGAAGTCATGATAAGCTGGCTTGTTCATCTTATATTTGTAAACGGGGAGATTCGTTTTTCTTTTGGTAGGGAGATGCGAATGTTTGCTTTTAAAAGGGATCAACTAGCTTTTCATCAGGATGAAATTGGACAGCCCAGTCAGCTCTTAATTGAGTGGTCTTTATTTGAGTCGTGGAATGGATATAGAGTATAGTATCTACGAGCTTGTTGCTATGGAAGAGAAATAAGGTATTTCCACCTTAGAACTGCTTCTACAATCAGCCCAATATTATGAGCAAAAAATAAAAAGAAAAAAGATGGTGTTTTTCTTTTCACCCATAGGAGTTGTTCCTATATTTTGATTTATTGATTTAATGACCAATTCATTCATATATTCTTGCAAAAGAATATATAGTTGTAACAATATGTATACTAGTATAACTTTAACGATAAATTAATAGATATTCTTTTTCATACTGAAAAAAAAAAAAACTAAGTTGTCTTCAATTCCATCACCATCCAATTATTATTGTTTGTGAGGATTCTGATATCATTTTTTTTAATGTTTTGGGTTCTTCTTCTGTATTTCACGTTATGCAAGTAATCCTTACTAAAAAAATCTTGACTTCAGGTCTTTCAAGAGCGAAAAAAAAATTAAAAAAACACTGTCACAGAAGATGACGTAGAAAGAAGTAATAAGAATTTTAGGGGGGGCAAGGTTTTCCTTGTGAAAGCAGGGTACATCACCATATTTCCTGTAATTTTAACTTTTAATTTTTTTTTTAATTAATAATTAGATAAAATTTAGGTAATTTTGAAAATATTGGTGCAATGGCCATTAGTTGCAATATGGATATATCTTGCTGTCTATTTACACCGGTGCAATTGGTATATAATCAAAACAACGAGCTCGTCGTAAATTTTATCGCTCTTACAAGTTTTTCCGATAAATCTATCCTTTTTTAATTTTTTTATAAGAAGTCAAGGATATATATTAAAAATAAAAGAAAACACTTCTTTCATTCTAGGGGGTTGTTGTGAGGATATAAGAATTGATCAATTTTTTTCTGTAAGACTGGAAAACATCAATTAAAACAAAAGCAATGGCTGACCATAAGGATATTACCAAGTTACCACCGTTAATATTAGGGGGTGCCGTTCTTAACCCAATCTACAATGAGGATCCAGAACAAGTCCCAATTGTCGAATTGTTAAAATATGCCTTTTCCCAGGGTTACAATGCCATTGATACATCTCCATATTACGGTCCCAGCGAAGAAATATATGGGAGAGCGTTACATCAATTGAAGACACCTGACAGTAAGGGAGTCAGTTTCCAAAGAGATGATTACTATATATGTACCAAGGTAGGGAGAATTGCTGAAAGTGAGTTCGACTATTCCGCCTCCGCTGTGAGAGCATCTGTTCTCAGGTCTTGTAAGAGGCTGGACACAGATTATTTGGATTTGATGTACTTGCATGATGTCGAGTTTGTCGATTTTGAGAAAAGTTTGGAGGCACTGAGGGAATTGAGGAAACTGAAGGACGAAGGTGTCATTCTGAACTTCGGTATCTCAGGCTACCCACTAGACTATATCAGCTTCTTGGCCATTGAGTGTTGCAAACACGATGACATCGGCCCACTTGATGCCGTGCTATCCTACTGTAACTTGAACATCCAGAACATCTCACTACAGAACTACTACGAGAGAATATTCAGCGAGGGTAAGATCAAGGTTTTGTGCAATGCCTCCATCCTGAGTATGTCTCTGTTAAGATCGCAAGGTATCCACTCATTCCACCCAGCCTCCGATGAGCTGAAGAAGACCTGCAGAACTGCGGCCGAGTACTGCGAACAAGAGGGAGAAAGGCTAGAAGATCTCGCCAACAGATACGCCATGTACAAGTGGGTGCTCAGAGGCCCCACAGTCATCGGCGTAAGCAACCTGCAAGAGCTGAAAGCAGCTCTAGCCGACTTCCAAACAGTCAAGGACCAAGGCCTGTCAAACAGGGACATGGACCTCGTACAGACCATCCAACAGAATATCCTGGGACCTAAACACTTCAACGAGACCTGGCCTTCAGGTATACCTCACCCAGAACTGAAATTAAATAAATAAGAAACAAAAAACTATATTCCACCTCTCTTATTAGATAGTTATATAACAATATTAATATTATTTTAATGCTTTTTATCACTATGATCAACCTGTTCCACAGATAATCCCGTGCAAAAAGTGAAATATCAACATTCCCCTACGCTCTCTTTTCTTTTTTTCCTAACCAAAAAAAAAAAAATTTTTTTAGGGCAAAGGGTCCATTTCCCACCGAGCTTGCTCTCACAGAAAAAAAAATAAAATGACAAAGAAAAATTTCATTCTTTTTTTTGATCCCGTGCCAGTAAAAAAACTCTTCATTCCCTTTAGTTAAGTTAACTGAAAGTTAAAAAGAATTCCTTGTACACTCCATTCAGTAAAGAACAAGAACAAAATATGTCTTATTATAGCAGGTATAGAAAGAGAGGTAACAACAACGGTGCTAGTGGCGGTAATGCTGGTGATATGAACCTTACTGCGCTTGGCCAGCCGGATGCTATATTTGATTTGGGTAAGAACAAGAGAGTTACCGTGAGACAGTTCCGTAATATCAATTTGATTGATATCAGAGAGTACTATATGGACAATTCTACTGGTGAGATGAGGCCTGGTAAGAAAGGTATCTCTTTGACTGAGGATCTGTACGATGAGTTCTTGAGACATAGACTGAATATCGACGATGCGCTAAGACGGTTAGGATCTAAGAGGGCGCGTACCAAGACTGTGCGTATGCTCTCCGATGACGAAGACGAAGACGAGGGCAACAACAACAGCAACAGTAACAACAGCAATAACAACAGCAACAAGGCCAATGACGATTCTAGTAAGAGTACTGGCAACTCTGAAAAGAAAAGAGAAGAAGGCAAGAGAGACAAGAACAAAAGAGACGAAGATGTCGAAGAACCCAAGAAGAAACAGAAGAAACCTGCTCCACCTACACTTCTGCCTCACGAGGAGAAGATACGGAACCTGGAAATGGAAGCCAATGCCACTATCATTGTCCCAAGCAACGGCAAGACACCTCCACCTCTGGCAGAGGTATCCCTTGCTGACTCCGTAGACACTGAATCAACTCAAAAGACCAAGATCAACGATGACAACTCCACTGACGAGGAGTTCGCCAAAACATTGGAAGCAGAGATGAACAGAGCTGACGACGATGAGAGTGAAGAGGAGTAAAGGACTATCTTATCTACTTAATAGTTTTTTAGAAAAAACATATATTATATATACAAATCATGGGCCCTTGTTTCGTTTAAACGACCACCACAGAAAATCTCGCACAACTGCCCGAGATAAAAATAAAAAAAAGGGAAAATCAATTTACACATTAAAAAAAAAAAACTCAGATAGAGCGACAGGGGTGGGAGGCGAGATAATTCTTACTAATGATACTTTGAGAAAACAAAAATAAAATAACAGATAGCAATTTTTATAATATCAGAATTAAACAGAGCGGCAATTAGAAAGGAGAGATAATATGACTGCTAATTCTGATTTCTACGAGGCTACCTATGCTGTGCCTATGCATTGCACAGACTGTACCGATGACATCAAGAAGTGTTTGAAGGATATCAGTGGTATCAAGGATCTACAGTTCAACATTGAGGACCAGATGATGAGTGTGAACAGTTGTGTGGCACCATCTCTGATTATCAATGCTCTGCGCGACTGTGGCCGTGATGCCATCATCAGAGGTGCTGGTAAGCCCAACAGCTCTGCAGTCGCGATCCTGGAGACTTTTGAGCCAATCGACCAGAGAAACGACACTGCGGTGAGAGGTCTAGCCAGAATTGTGCAAGTTAGTGACAACAAGACTATTTTCGACGTTACCGTCAACGGTGTCCCTCTGAACGGCACTTACCACGCGAAGATTCACAGCAACGGTAACATCACCGAGGGTGCCAAGAGTGCGGGCCCAGTGTACCACAAGTTCGATGAGGCCATCGAGTGTAACGACACCAGCGACCTGGACAAGAAGCTGTACAGCGGCCAGAACTTCCTGAGCGCACCATTGCCTGTCTGGGACCTGATCGGCCGCAGTTTCGTCATTTCCAAGGACACCGGAAACTACGACATCATTGGTGTCATCGCTAGAAGCGCAGGTGTCTGGGAAAACGACAAACAAGTCTGCGCCTGCACCGGTAAGACTGTCTGGGAAGAGAGAAAAGACGCCCTAAAGAACAACATTAAATAACGAAGTAAAATAGAACAACGTCTAACGAAATATATATATATAGAGAAAGATATGAACAACATAACAAAATATTTATTAGTATCTCATTTAGTTGTTATCACATATAATATCACCATGTACGCACATTCCCAACCTTCTGGTGCTGTGGGTTTTTTTTGGTTGCGGGTGGGTTTTATGAGCGCAGACAGAAAAACCGCGCAGAGAGAAAAAAATGACGACTAAAAAAAAAGACTACGGCAAACTTTGTTATCTCTCTCTGGGAAACAATGAGTGTTGTGCACCATTGAAAGAGAACACAAAACAAAACAAAGGCAGCCCACAAAGTAAGCCAACAAACCAGAAAAAAAAAAAAAAAAATTCTTGGACAACAATACGTTAAATAGATCCTGACTCTTTTTTAATTCTTTTATAATCTTCTGTCTTTTTATCTATGACTTAATACATAAAGCCTACTAAGACAGTATATTTAGCAAATAGAGTACCTAGCAAGATAGAAAAAAGATTGATAAAAGGGATTGGTCTTGAGGTTTCTATTAATAGATAAAATAATCAAAAAGGAAATATCATATAACAATACGAGCCAATTGGGGAATATAAGGGAGAAAAGAAATAGGAGATAGAGAAAAGAAACCGAAACCTTTTTTTTTTATATCAACATGACTACAATGGAAGAGGGATTATCACCCAAGGGTGTTGAAGATGATAATAATTGGTCTACGCAGATGGGAGATGTATTTTCCCTGAATCTACAGCAGCATAATAACAATGTCAAGAATAGTAATAGAGGTGCTGAGAAGTATCAGTCACCGGGGACTCCATTTGGGTTGCCGTTGGATTTGTATAGTGAGGATGTTGCAAACAGAAGTGAGGCCGTGCTGGAGCCAGGTACTAGAGAAGGAAGTACTGACATACATACCCACACTACGACCACCACCAACTCCAGTACTGCTGAGACCAATTTGTCGACTACACCAGCAACTCTTGATGACTTTGTGATGAATGTGGACTCATCAGGAAACACCAGTATGGAACGCGGAAAAGAAATAGCTCCAAACAAAGTCAGAAATGACTTGAAGATGAATTTTGTTAGCAGTTCACAGAATGACTCGTTGTCTCAAAATAGAGACATCGGTAAAGGCAGAAGGGCAACAATTTACAATGGGTTCTTTGAATCGATGCATTTGGACACAATGCTAGATGACTATCTCTCTACCGAGTTGTTATTGAATGAAAACGCCAATAACGAAGAAGACACGACTCTTGGGAATGACAGAAGAAACAGTGAGGTCCTGAGTAACAACAAGCACTTAAACTTGGGTGCACCAAGAAACTCGATCTCTCATGGTGTTGATTTTTGGAATCTCGATTCACAAGCTCAGAGACGAAACCAAATTAACGGTAATATAGGAGGGGCTACCACAATGCGGGTCAGAAGTGGAGCCGATAATGAATTAGGTATCGAGGAATATGCTGGAAAAGACACTGAAACTAACGATAACATTGATAACGAACTAAACCAAATCTTGAGTGATTATAACATGAACTTCAAGCCGGGAATGAACCCTATGAATAACGATGTTGAAAACACCTATCCATCCTTTGAAGACTCTCAAATTAATGAATTCGATACCCAGAATCAAGGTAGCTACAAGAACTTCCTGAGACATCCTAATCGTTCCTCATTGCCTATACTCTCTGAAGCTACTACTTCGGACTTTGAGCCTGATACGAATTTCGGACAACCCAATATATCAGTATTTAAAGAAATTCCATGGCAATCACCAAGTAACAATATCTCAGATGCTGATGATATGAAACCCAACGAATCATCCTTATCAGACCAAGAATTTTATAATCCTGATAATGTTTCGAGTCCTAAATCATCCAGTAAGGGTCGTTTTATCAAACCAACCATGATTTTATCAGATTCAAGTATGGCGGAAATAGAATTGATGAACAACAGTATCGATGGTCTCAGTCAAAGTCTTGATATCGCCATTCCACCAAATGTTATCACAAAAAATATGAAACATCAACTTCAAAATGGAAAATCTATGAAGGGAACTGGTCCAGGCCATACAAGACGTCGTTCTTCTGCAACATTATCCATGAATTCCTTTAACAACAACTTGCACTACAATATTAATACCTCGAAGGTTAATCAAAGACGTAAAAGTAAACCCAGTGCTAGTCCAAACCCTGCTATAATCCCAAGTAATGTCGATAAACATAATGATGTGGACAAACCTTTTGGCTGTCATTTGTGTACTAAAGCATTCAAGAGAAGCGAGCACCTCAAAAGACATATTAGGTCGGTACATTCCACGGAACGTCCATTTGCCTGTCACTTGTGTGATAAAAAGTTTAGTAGGAGTGATAATTTGTCACAACACATCAAGACTCATTCAAAGGGTCACTTTTGAAAACGAAAAAAAGACTACAATAGATTTACAGGGGTGCGCTTCAAACTCTGCGATCCTTCTTTTAACTTCCTAACGGAGGTTAGCTACGACCATGCTCTACCAAACCATATTAATCAAGGCGTGCAAACCTAGTATAATACAGTTTTTCTGTTCTCCATGACTTCACTCTAACGAATATTTAAATGAAATAGGAGTTATTCTGCTCCCTACGCCTGCTTTTATCTGTCTAAATTTAACTTTCAGCTATAATACCATTATTATGAATTTTTTCCCCTTGTCGCCAACTAATTGTTAATAAACTTATGACAAGGATTTTACCCACTTGATAATAAAATTTCAAATCAACACATATGCCCTCGATACTCATTCTTTTTTTCTCTCTTTTTACTGCTATTTTCATTATGCTTAACTCATTTCTCTTTCTACTAAACCATATTTATCCTATTTGTCCTATTCATGTGTTAGTATTTTTATTTCTTCCTCTTTGATATTTTGATAGATCTTATAGAGACGGAAAATAGGCTAGAAATAACTAGGCAGAAAGGAAAAAAAGAAAACTAGAAGTTGATATTGTAATTATTTTTCTTATAAATATATATAAAATCAAATATAAAAAAAAAAGTACTACTAATCGTTCTGTGGAGGATACGCAAGGGGGTCGTTCGATAAACGCAATCACAGATTGAGCAGCAACAATACCAATATCATATGCATATTGTACAAGATATCATTGTTTATACACTATTGAGTGGTTGAAATAATTCGAGTCGCGTCGTTATCCCTCGCCTACGAATTGTAATAATCATTGTTTACGTTTTTGATCTCCTCAAATAATAATAAACATTTTGACAGTGGTAGGCACCTCCAATTGTACAAAATAAAGAGGCTAAGAAAACATTATATATATTGCAAGTAAAAGCAAACACCAAACTCCTATTATTGAGTTGAAGGTATAACTAATAGTGAAGACTTACTAGATAAAGGAAAAAACAGAGAATCACAAACAGACACGAATTTGACGTTGACATATATCCAACTGAATTCATTTGGTTATTTAAGAAGTTAGTAACCTACAATAAATTCCGTGTTATATTAAATTAACAGTGATTGCTGGCTCAATTGCACTGTTTAATATTACAGTGGTCACAGGAGATACTAAATCTAGGACCATTTCAAAATTTTTCTTTCTTTCCTATTTCCTATTTGGAATTTTGCATATACAAGTTGATCAAGGTCTAATTCAAAACAGTGATACTCCTCTACTTGAATAAGTTGGAAATCTCTGCTCCTATAGTTACCATCTTCAAATATCAAACAAGGTTACGAAGATTCATGAAAGATACTATGTCGAATGATAAGGAACTACAACGCAGTCCAGGCATATTTAGTGATGAGAATTTTAGCTTTCAGAACTTAGCTAAAAATAGTCCATTTGGATACAAAAATAATATATTCAAGAATGTCCAAAATATCTTTGGAAGAAAGTCAGGCCAACGTAATGCTAAGGGGAAATCTGAAGAAAATGATGAGATACCACCATGTTCTATCGATGCAGATAAAACCATCACTAGTGACAGTGCAGAAGATAATGATCAAATCATTGAAACTGAAACATCCAATATCCTAAATAATTTTGACTATACCGCAACTGGTTCATCGCCAACCATGAAGAATAGTAATAATTTTGGTTCCATTTTCAACTGCCCAAATGAAACTCCTGAAGAGTTTGATCTATGTTTAAAACTTCCTGATATCAATGATTGCACAAACAACATGGGTAATTACAGGCTTGAGGAAAAGAGGAATAGTCAAGACAATTTCCCACGGAGATCCAGTAGTTTACATAGGAGAAACAGCTCCTTGAGCACATCATCTGGGCGTATTTCTAGGTCATATACTGTTAAAAATGATGGAAAGCATAGAAGTGATAGTCTCAGAAGAATACAAGCCCTTTATGAACTAGATCAGAATAGAAATATGGAGAAATCCGAAACCAAAATCACACCAATACCAAATCGCATATGCAGCAGTAATTTAGAAAATTGTAATATTTCAACTTTCCAAAAAGATAATTGTTTGTGTCCAATGTTTCCTCGGATCAGTTCAGAAACTCTGGCATCTCTAATAACTAATAAAACCTATCTTCCTAACTATAAATCCTTCTACATCATAGATTGCCGGTTTGAGTATGAGTACCAAGGTGGACATATAGAAAATGCCATGAATATATTTTCTAAAGACAAATTGGAAGCTGAATTTTTACAAAACCATAAAGAAGTGCCCTCCCTCTTAATTTTCCACTGTGAGTTTAGTAACCATCGAGGTCCAAATTTGGCTTCACATCTAAGAAACTGTGATAGGATTTTAAACCATGAGAATTATCCAGAACTTTGTTTCCCGGATATTGTTATACTTGATGGAGGTTATCAGAACTTCTACAAGAAATTTCCAGAACTCTGCTTTCCTAAAGCTTATGTTAGCATGAATTCAACGGAGAACCTAAACAATTATGAAGAGGAGATGAATAGATTTAGAAAAGATCGAAAGAAATTTACTACGAGAAACAATTCCCTCATGAAGTTAGCTTCAATGTCATCTAATCATAGCTTATTAGGCGATGATTTAAGCGAAACGAAACAGACCCACGACGATAAGTCTTCTAGAAAACTATTTTATGAAGAAATGCCTCGCCCACCTGTGATGAAACTAGGTAAAAACTCTACGTCGAGATCAAGCACATCCTCACTATTGTCATTTGGCCTGGAGCCACCCCCAAAATTGGGTTTATCAAAATACATAGACGCTAATTCAATCAATAGTGTGGGTTCCAGCGATCTAGAGAGCTCACCGTCTCGAACCAGTCGAAACAACTCATATTCTGGTAGCCCTCGCATTAACTACAGCTCAGTAGATAGTGGAGGAGAATCTGAGTCTTTTTATAGCTATAACTAACCGCCCTCCTTCAATTCTTTAATATTTTTTATTTTTTACTTTTTCAATTTAATTAATTAATATAATATACAAGTCATGTTTTTTTTATTATTATTATGCTTTTGTCATTTATGAATGAATAGATACAAATATATGTTAGCTGTGTATTGTTTCTCTGGCCTACCTAGGATCACGAGGTGTTACAACACAGTCTCTACCTGTAGTGGTTTTCATGTCTGCATTCCATCTTGATGGCGGCCAAATTACACAAACCGCTTTCCCAAGAACCAATCCAGTAGAGATAGGTCCAAACTTATTACTATCAATAGATCTAGTGATGTTATCTCCTTCAACCCATATGTGATTTCTAGGTATGTGTGCCTCTTCCTTTGGATATGGTGGACGGGTGGCCACGGTGTCATGCTGTGTGCCCTTTATCCTCTTACAGTATATTTTGCTCGAATCCATGGGCGACCTGAAAAGCACAACATCATTTCTATTCAGATTCATTGAGTGCCTAACCCCCCATTTCCACAACAGAACCCAGTCTGAGCTCAGCCCAGGGTTTAGAGCTGGCTGCATAGAGGCCCCATCTATCCTGGCAAAATGCACTACATTATCAGTAACTGCTATATATACAGGAACCCATGCTGCAACTAAAACTCCTGATCGTACTGCAGTTCTCCATCCTAGAGACATCGAGCCCAAAAGATATCCAGTATGTGATATATAAGGTACACTTACTAATAAAGATTATAAAGAGTCATATAAAAAAAAAAAAGAAAGAAAAATGTATAAAGCAAAGATAAAATGAAAGATGACCCCGAACTCTTTTTTAAGCATTTTTTCCCTTCTTCTTAACGTCATCTCACCAAACCCAAAGACCCATTGCAACGTACCTGGAATAAGAGCTTCAGGAAAGAAAAAACGAAGAGAAAAATTAGCTGCCACAGTGATTTCTCACCACCACCACATTTTTGTTATTAAGGAACTCGATATATTGTTTTAAGACTGCTCTGGACCAACTCCTCGATGATCTATTGACTATTACATATATGATGATTATTTAATTCGAAGTTGATGATTTCTCCAACAAACAAAAAAGAAAGGAAAATCATATAAAAGAGAAAACCATTATAAAATAAGAAATTATGACGATATCTACTTGGAAAAGTGAATATTTGGATAAACACCCACGGGTGCGAAAAATATGGTCACATCCAGTCACTGAGTTTCTGAAGGACCAGTGGTTTTTCTACTGCCTGGCTGTATTTATCATTATTGCGAAATATGCTCCCAATTTCGCTCGAGATGGAGGCCTTATCAAGGGGGAATACAGTATTGGATATGGTGCTGTGGCCTGGATATTCCTGCAGAGTGGACTGAGCATGGCTACCAAGAGGTTAATGGCCAATATGGGCAACTGGCGTGCGCACCTGACAATTCTGGTGCTGAGTTTCCTAATTACATCTTCGATTGTGTATGGCATATGTTGCGGTATCAAAGCAGCAAACGATAAAAATATAGATGACTGGGTCCTCATAGGTCTCCTGATGACAGCTGCCTGTCCTACCACCGTTGCTTCAAATGTGCTGATGACCACCGCCGCCGGTGGTAACGATTTATTATGTGTTTGTGAAGTGTTTATTGGGAATCTATTAGGTGCTTTCATTACTCCTGCCTTGTCACAGCTGTACACCGACAGATCTCCATTTGAATATGGTAATCCTGCTAACGGTAATAGCATATCAGCTCTTTATAGACGTGTTATGAAACAGGTTGGTTTGTCGGTATTTGTTCCGCTGTTTGTAGGACAAGTTGTCCAAAACGTGCTACCCAAACCCACAAAGATATACTTGGATTTTTTGAAGAAATACAAATTGAAGATAGGTTCATACATGTTGTTATTAATCATGTTTAGCTCATTCTCAACTGCATTTTATCAGCATTCTTTCACTAGTGTCCCACATGCTACCATCATATTTGTGTGCTTCTTTAACCTAGGTATCTATTTATTTTTCACTGTCATTTCATTTGCACTAGCAAGACCGTTTTTTATTCCCATTATCTTCAAAAATGAACCTGACGAGGACTCATCAAAACTCTATACATGGTCATATCGTTTTATGAGACCATTTTACTACAATAAAAGAGACACTGTTTGTATTCTTTTCTGCGGTCCTGCAAAGACAGCTGCTCTTGGTGTCTCTCTGATAACATCCCAATATGGGGATAATAAAAGCCATCTAGGTAAACTTTTGTTGCCTTTGGTTTTATACCAGAGTATTCAAGTTTTAACTGCCAGTCTGTTAGTACCTCCTCTAAAAAAGTGGTGTGCTGATGAACAGCCAGTAATTGAAACAAAATCAAGTAGTGATAGCGAGTTAACAAAAAGCAGTTCTCTCAATAACTCTATAGCAGACGTGGAAAAACAACCTTATCCTGAAATCGAATCTGATAACTCTATCAATTCTGATATTGTAATAATAAAGAAACTTCCTAAAGCACTGGAAAAAGCAAATAAATAATAATTCAAACAAAGCTAATAAAATGTGATAATTCAGCATTCGAACCGTGAGGTTCTCAACATTTCATATATTAATTTCTATCAAACCCATTTCGTAAACTAATTTTCGCTTTGGTTTTTAATGATACAAATATATTAATCTATATAATATTAATACAGCATTACAGTTATTGTTACACGCTATCAAAGTACGAGTTATCTAAAACAACTCTTTAGAAAACAATGTCCCAAATCGAGGAAGGTCCCTTTTCCTTATACCTTTCACGTGTGATATAAAATGTATCTTTAGGATGTGTAAAAACCTGTTTACATACAATCTGTGCGCCCAAGAATGGAACTTCAGCATACCCGTGCTTTTTCCATTCAGGAAAATATTCTGGGTACTTAGCGTATTTTATCGAAGTAGGTACCTGTGTGTATTCTGTAGTAGGTAGGGTGTTGTCCATAAACTTGTTTCTCTTTTTGTTAGGTAGAGAGGCTCTTGCAGCTTCTTCTCTTCCCAATCTTTCTTCTTCAGGTTCCATAATTAGATGATCCTTATACAACTGTGCTAATAGAGCTTCTCTGAAACCCACTATAGAAGTTGTTCCACCAACCAATATTATATTATCCCATATATGTCTGGCTTTATTAACATCATGAACTCTGGCCAAAACCTGACCAACTCTGTTTGAGATTTTCTCTATCAGTATTTCTGTACCTTGGAAACGTTGCCTACCCACTGTTATTTCGTTGCCGTCATCATCCCAAAATGAATTTGTATCAAGTTCAGCATTTTTAACATTATCTTGTTTCTTGCGGCGTTCTCTCTCTTCTAAAACTTCTCTTGTATCACGACCACTAGTAACAATTGCTGCAACATCCAATGCTCCTTCATCCATTTCATCACCGTTGATGTCTTGTAACAAGTTTTTGGCATCCTCACTTAGAACCTCAAAGATAGCAGATTTCTTTAAAGCGTCAATCTGGGAGTCGGACAATTGAGGAAGTTTTTCCTTCAATTTTTCATTTATGGAGTCACCTCCGATATTAATTGTTGATATCAGATGTGTCATTGGTGCGTAATCTAATACTGGGATAATGTCCGTATGTTCAGCACCGATATCGATCACTAAACTGTTCTGCAAAGAAACCATGGCAAACGTAGCAGCCAATGCCAAAGGTAATAGCAACAAGTTATTAATTTCTAGCTTCTCAAATATATACTGAGTAATAAATTCCATTTGTGATTGAGACCATGTATGATGAGTTACCATTAACACAGGAATGTTTGCTAGTTCACCATCAAATGCTGATGTGTATAAACTGTATCTTTCTGATAAAAGGGAAACATAAAATAGCTTTAAAAACTGCAAAAAACCTTCTAGGTCGACAATTGAACCATTTGAGATAGGTCTGACTTCCTCAACATCATCTGAACCATCAAACTGTTCCTTTGGTCCATATATATAGCTACCAGATGTGTTTTTCTTTCTGTAAATGACTGTTGGTATTTCAATGGATGGGGCCAAAAAAGTCTCTTCATTTAACCCAAATTGGATAAGCGTACTACCTGATCTTGGATAGATTATCAAAATACTGTCCTGCCTAAATGGTGCCATGATTCTGTAATTTTGCTTTGCTAATATTTGTGTATTTTTAAGTTCCCATAAAATAAAAGAAAGAGATAACTTAAAAAACCAAAAGGATAATGGTTAATGCAGAAATATTAGTCACTGAACGCTTCAAATTAACCAAGAGTCGGTGCTTGTTCTAATTAAATTGCAGGTAATAGTCGTGTTACGTGCACTCTAAGTTGTTTATTCGAGAAACCAAAAAAAGGCTTCACGCTCTAGAAAAATTGAAAATTGAGTTGATTCGTAGAAAGGTATTTTTATCAAAATGATATAAACCATATTATGCTTTATACTACAAATATAATAAAATGGTATTCAATTTATTGGTATTATGAAAGAAATTAATTATGAAAGAATAAATTATAGATTTTTGTAATTTGTTTGAACGAGTGGCATAAAATAAAGTAAAAAAAAAAATAATGATTTTCTAGTTTGAGAATTTATTATAACTAGTATGTTTTGCTTGACAAATAGTATTACAATGTTGCCAGAAATAATTGAATTATTATATCACAAATTTTTGTGGTCCTGAAATTTAAAAACTAAATTCGCGGAATTAAAGCATTAGTTCAATGGATTTAAAAATATAATTAAGATTCTGATTGAAGTATTAATCACTACACTTCTAATCAGTTAAGATTTGAATAAAATTAGTTGGTATTAAACCATTTCTGTTTCCATGTGTTGCAATAGATTCATTGTTGTAGACCTCTCCTCTGTACCAATCTTCATTAATCACCTCAGTTAGCAATAGATAATCACCCTTTTCGAAATTAGCCAGTTCTGGCGATTCATTACTCATTAGGGGATACATTGCTTTAGCAAAAGATATAACCTCTTCACCATCGCGAGTAATGACTGGTAGTGTAACAATCATTCCATTGTCTCGTACTCTTCCTTTGCTTTTTGGCAAATCCCTTCTAGCAGTTTCTGCCGTGTACGCGTCTGAACCTACACTTTTAATTCTTTCCATCTCATTTAGAGCATCCTCTATCGGATTGACGGATGAGTCGAGCACCATTGATTTACGACGTGTTTGACCTTTGCTTCTAACTGAACTCATTCTTGAACTATCCATACCAGATATGTCCATTCTTGAGCTGTCCATTCTTGAGCTGTCCATTCTTGAGCTGTCCATTCTAGATCTCTCAATTGTGGACGTTTTATACTTAGGATCTACCAGTATTGTATTGTTACTGATATCTCTGACAAACTGATTTTCGTGCGTGGTAGGTGGAGAGTAAATGATTTTCGAGGTTTCTTTTCTGTTATCTTTATCTTTATCGTTATCTAACTGATCATCAATAGTGGTGACATTTATTTCAGGAGATTGGAGGTGACTCATTGATTTCCTTTTTCTGTTGGTAGAATTCCAAGACTTTGCAAACCTTTGAGAGTCATCCAAGCTGCTGACTAATGAACTAACAGAGGTAGCAAGAGAATCAATACTACGGCGGGATCTAACATGTGCAGTAAAGTCTGTTGGGTTCGATGAGGTTCCAGAAGAAGAGGAAGGTGTGAATGAATGTCTGCCACTGGATATAGATTCAACAGCCGAATTTCTTCTACTTCTAGAAGAAGTCGATCTATTAACTTCTAAATCCTTACCAATAGCATCACGCTCTTTTGGACGACATTCTGGAGATAGATAGCCATTATTCGTAGTTTCTGGCAGATCAGATTTATCTTCGGTAATGATATGCTGAGAAGGATAGTTAGTTGACGAAACTGCAATGTTGTTTTTCGAATCTGTTGACTTGGAGGACATATTAGATGGTCGTATAATTCTGATTTCCCTTTTTGTAGAGCTCATGCGTCTTGAATCCAAGCTACCTTCTCTCTTAGACACATCTAAATGGTTATTTTCATTTGAAGATGATGATGAAGAAGGGCTGTAAGAATCATTGGCGATAACTGGACGGGAAGCTCTTGGAGGCGATCTTGGTGGAGATCTTGGAGAAGACATTACTTGTGGCCTTGGTGGGGATCGAGGTTCTAATTCAGGCTCTGATCTTTGTGGTGGTGAGTTTGGAGATTCCGGTAGTGGCTTATTGGTACTTGAATTCATTGGATCCAAACTCGATCTTTGCAACTGCGAGGACAGTTTCCTTATATTCTCAACATATGGATCAACACTTTTTCTAAATGATCTGTCCATAGTCATATTAGAGGCAACAAACGGATCAGTTTCATGATTTTTCACTTGTTGTGGGAATATCTGTGAGGTTCTGCTGTTTCTTGGCTTTTTTTCTTTCAACCTACCAGTTCCAAACTCACTTGAGAATTTACTAATATCGTCCATTGGCGTAAAAGTACCCAAGGAGTTTACCAATGCCTCCATCTTTGTCTCCTCAACAATACTTGTGTCTATAGAGTTTTGAGCAAAGATTTGCAACAACAATTGTACAGTTGATATTCTCTTAGTTTCCAAAGTTTGCAAATCCAGGGATAGCTGGTGCCATTCACTAATCCAGTATTTCTGTGAAGCCTTATATTCCTGTTTTAGAACATTCAATTGCAATTGAAATTCATGTACATTTGATTCCCACTTCCTCAACTCTCTTTCCACTGAATCGATCTTACGGCGGTTACCTATAATGTTATCCTGGTTTAGCTTCAATTCTTGTAGTTTAATTTCAGCGTCTCTTAGTTTGACAGCCAGTGACTCGCAACCCTTTTTCTTATCGTATTTGTCGAACCGTAGCTTTTCGACTTTCCCGCTTATTGTGGTATACCTACCGTTCAAATCGGTCTGCAGAGTTTTTAGCTCTGAGTATACTTGTCTGTACATAGTCTCACTAAACTTGCTATGAGCCAGGGCTCTAGTTCTCTCCAATGGGAAAAACCCCTTCAACACGGTACTCAGTGACCCGAAGTCCTCACAATAGGACTTGTCGTAGTTATCGATGGAGGCCCCAAGTCTTCTAGCGTAATCCTTCTCCAATTCACTTCTTAACTTGAAATACTGCATTAGTCCGTCAAGCGACTTGATACCATTGCGGACATGCTCTAATAGAATATTGACACCATTGTCCTGGGGATCCCAGAAACAGGTGTTGTACGTATACGACATTGTTTTATTTTTTCTCTTTTCCCAGTATCTTTCCTTTCTTTAAAGCTAAAAAAGTTGTACAATAATAAATTTATATGTATAATCTATTTTTCAATTATATAGCAAGTTCTATTCTGTTTTGGATAATGGAAAAGTAAACATATTAAATAAAATCTTTTTTAATTTTTTTTTTACTTTTCTTCACAACACATCTATAATTTATTTACATATTTCCTAAAAGAGTTAAATCTCAAATTTTTTATTTTTCCCCTTCTCATCTCTTCACCTCCCCTTATTTTTTTTGCTTTCTTGAAATTTTCATTTTTCGTTTGGGAAACTGGAAAAAAAACAGACAGTGCAGGGTAAAAGCATTATTACATTTACCCTGTCAGTTGACAGCTCAAAAAATCCGGGTAAAAATAGTTTCTCGGATGAATGGAATATTTTTTTTTTTGTGTGTTTGTTAACAATCACCCCTCACGGGTACATGTCAGTACCTCCCCTCCCCTCCCTGTCTCTTCTCTGCCGGAGTTCACCGAGAAAAAATTAAACCCAGAATTTTGTGTGAGAGAAAGAAGGTGGCCCGCATTGTTTTCTCCGAGAAAGCTGAGCAAGAGAGAGAGCTCTGATTGGTTCGTTGTTTTAATTTTTATTTTTCAACTATACGCACAGAGAGAGAGAGAGATTGAGTGCAGCGTGTTTTTAAAGGGAAAAAAAAGATAGAAAGGGACCTTCTAAGCATTACTTTTTCTATAATTCCTTTTAATTGAATCATATTTAAGACCTCTATTTATTTCATTTTTTTTTGTTTTGCCTTGTCACAAGTAAATAAAGAGAAATTAAAAGCAAAAAAATAAAAAACTAATAGTGAAAGATGCTTCCATTCTATGCTAGATCTACGGTATTGAAGAGAGGTTTGCAGACTACTGCTAGAAGACAGTTTGTTATTCCATTTCTACCTCTATTACCTCAAAAGCCAGGTGGTGTTCAAGGTACTCCAAACGATGCTTTTGTTCCACCAAAACCAAATAAGATGGAAGGTTCCTACCACTGGTGGTTGGAGAAGTCTTTCTCATACTCCATCCTGCCATTGACTACAGCTGCATTCTTGACTACAGGTACGTTATCTACAGCACTAGATTCCGCTCTGTGTCTGTCCGCACTAGGATACTCATACATGGAATTCCACTCTTGTATTACCGATTACGTGCAGCCAAGACAGTACGGTAAGTACCACAACTACGCCTTGTACCTGCTAGGTGCCGGTACATTGGTTTCTTTGCTGGGTATCTACAACTTGGAGACTCAAAAGGGTGGTTTCAAAGGGCTAGTAAAGAGTCTATGGTACGGTGAAGAAGAAGCTGAAAAGAAATAGGGCATACTATTACATAAAACCAACTGACACAACAACAAAACCGCATGATCTAATTTTCTCACAAATCTTGTTTATTTATTTATTTATTTATTTTATTTATTGAAAGAATTTCTAATTGTTATCTTTGGAATGTCTTTTTTATCTATCTATATTATATAAGGAGTTTAGTATCTTTTATCATTTCTTTTTTTTTTATTTACTTATTCTCGAATATACGTCTGCAATACATCTATTAATTTTGTCTTCGTTAGTATTGTATCTGGATTTATTACTAGCAGCCTCTTTTCATTACAGTAAACATCTCGATACTGATTTAATCGCACTATATCCACAGTTTGCCCCACGGAATCGATTAAAACTCGCACTATCCCACGATCATTTAGCTCCAGCAGTATCATTTCGATGTCATTAGAATCCAGCTCTAACCCCGCATCACGATACTTTTGAATCAGCCACGGATAACTAACTCGTCTTTTACCGTAAATATATGTGATCATGCTAAGTCGAATCAACTTATCTCGTAGTAAAAGCTGGTCCTCCATCGGTACCTTGTGTAAATCATCGACAGTACCAAAAGATAGTATCTCATAGTTCATCTGGTCCCTTTCATTGGTGCTACTGAGCCATTGGCACTTGAAACTATATTCTACATTCATTGCCAACTTGTAAAAGTTTGTGTTCTTGAATAACAGCAGATATTTTGATTTCTTTCTATATAAGTTTACTTTCTTTTTTATTTAGAACCCTTTTTTTTTTTTTTTTAAACCTTTTTTGTTTTCAATAAGAGAGATGCCTTATTTTCAAGTTTGAAGTCTCAAATTGAGAAGAATAAAAAAGTTAGAATCACATAGCAGCCATACATTTGTTAATACTTCTCAATGTCTGAAATCCTATACAATACCAATTCAACATTTATATCAAAGTTTCATCAGCAGCAACATAGAGTGACTAATGATGCGGTTGTGCATAAGAATGGCACGGTGACTACATTGGCCGATCCACCTAGAGATGTGGCGTTTAAATCTCAATACCCCAAGGAGTCTGATGACTATATGAAAGAGCTATGTCAGAGTATTTATCCTGGGACTTTAGGATCTCGGATCCACTCTATCACAAATACAAACAGGCTGAATTTCCATGCGGTCGTGGCCCTAGTGGTGAAAAATTTTGTTCTCAACTGGTATGGCGTCAAAATATCAACCATTGAGTGTTCAAGGGACGAATTTCTGATAGCTATTTTTAATGCGGTCGACAAGACTTACACAGATATTTCCAAAGCTATCAGCAGGAATGTAAATATTGAGCAATTAATATTGGACGATATCCCGGTGGTAATATCATCGCATTTAAGGACACTACGAGAATTAACAAAATGTGGCAACAATAATGACTTACTTAATGTGGAGAATTACTGTCGATTAAATCTGCTACAGTCAGAGTGTTACTTACAAGAATGTTATATCAATTTAATCTTGGAAAACTTTATTGCAAATGAGTCAATTCTACAGAAAACTTTCTTGGATAGTATACTACGGAACCTAATATTTGGTTCCATTCTGGAGTCAATTTCGAATACTTTTTATATATTAGATCTGATCAACAATATCTTTATGAAATTGCATGATGCAAAGAGCCATGGAAACAGTTCTCGACATCAAAAACTCGACACAACCAAGATGCAAATTAATCTGCTAAATTCAAATTTGTTAAGTTTAATATTAGTAGATACATTACAATTACCTGTGCGCAACCCATTCTGGTTTTCAATATTGAACGTTCTGATAAAATTGGCGCTATACATTCCTATGGTAAATGCTTTTGTGACAAGGCAGACACAGCACCACATAGCAAAGTTCATGGCTGGACCACTGGACTTTGCCTACCTAATGAAGAAGTTAAGGAATGTATCATTTCCAAATGACAACATGATGGGTCCAAGAAGGATCGTACCACAGGGAGAAGAACTGCTCCAGTTCAAACGTCAAGTAACCCAAAATATGTTGACTTATTTCAACAAGAATACTATACTAAAAGAAGCCTTAATGATCACGGAAGAGGAAATCTCAGAGTTGACTGATTTGATATCTCTCGATAACCAATGTAACAAAGTCTTTTTACTACAACTAATAGAGCCATTAGTGGTATTGCTACTCTCTGAAAAAAAAGTAAAAAAAGAGTAACGCACACAAAAAAATGAAACTGCAAATTATATAGATAGTATAGATGATAGAGCCAATAATATAGATGGTATAAATGGTATAGTCAACATATATAGTAACAAGAGACGGTTAAATAAGCTTTTCGCCGGGTAACAAAAATTGACGCGATGAGCTTTTTTTTGGAAGGAAAAAAAATGCTGATTTTGGTGTCAGAAAAAAGGCGATGAGAGAGATCTAGCAAATCTGTTTTAATAGTGCTGTGTATACTAAAATGAACTCAAATATCTATACTTATGATTGAAGTACAAGTGTAGAGATACAATAAGGAGTTGAGGTTTCTATATTTATTTTTTTAGAGTTTTTTTGAAATGGAAAACTATCCCGGAGAAAAGAGTAATATTCCAAAACGGATCATAGATTCTTTGAAAGAGCAGCCGCTGACATATCTTGTGCCGAAAGATGGGCTGGTATCATTGATAGATAGTCCGTTACACTTGGTTTTAGATCATGGAGAACCAAATTTTGAAAATTCATCTCAATTGATTGATGTGGTGTTTGAAGAGGCGAGTGATCCCATACTGTATAGAAAGCCAGCAAATTATGAGTTATTATTAAATGGTAGAAATCCAGACTTGGATATGACAAAGACGCTTTCAGATACAGCAAAGAAATTTCTTTCAGGACTAGAGGTAAATATGGCAAACATAGTGCGAGGAGGTTACCATAACGAAAAGCCTTTGAAACGGCGCCAATCATCAAGTGATAGTTCATTCGAAGATAGTGCGCTTGATTTGACAAATACGTCTCAAATTAAGAGGGCAAACACTGGTACTGGTGTTTCAATGAATCTTGCTACTGTTGCTGAGCAGCATGTAGAGAGTCTAATCAAATTGATGGATGATGTGGTAAATGGTTCCCAGAAAAATGTAGAACATTGGAAAATTTTAGAAGACGGAGCCTCCGTATTATTGCCTAGTTGTCTTTCCCAATTACAACTCGTAATCCAAAATATTGTAACACTTCCGCAGAGTTGGAAAATCATACCCACTTCTCTACTTCAGCAAGTATTAGAAATAATGGCTAATAATATAGATAATCTTGCTAAGCTCAAATCATCCAGTAACATAGCCACATTAAATATATCACTGCTATCAACTAAAATTATTTTCATGATTTATTTGATAGACAATGACACGAAAGAATTAGTAATTGATCGTTATGTTTCAGCGCCTATAGATTTTGTTACTGAGCTAATTATTGAATTAAAGAATCGTGAAGGTACTTTTCCAGAGGATGTTCTCTCCATGTTATTAGAGGCTATTTCCCCTTTACCTCAATTTTTGTCGTTGAAATCCTTTATTGATGAAGAAATCATCACTAAGTTTGTCTATTTGTTTGTTGATATAATTTTTCTAAATCAGACCGATTCAATCATGGCATCTAAAATAACAAAACTGTTAACTAATATCAAAATTATCGGAAGTCAGGTCTTATGTACATTATTCAACAAATTTCCTACACAACAAGATTTTATTGTCAATGAACTACTTTCGCTTGCTGATAATATACCACAAAAAAGAAATGCAAGAAAACTATATCCAATTGAGTCTGATGTGTATGTGACTAGTTTCACTTTCATGATTCTTCAGCTGTTGTCCAACCTAAATATTTATGACCACTGTCATGCTATTAAGAGCTGGTCAGAAGAAAGTGTTGAGACAGCTCTCAACCTTCATGGAAATGATATGAATACTATCAAAAAATATAGTGAAATGATAGCTGAAAATCTCATAATCAAGCTCAACGATAATACCATGAAATATCGTCATATTCTTGAAAACTACATCCAAGACCTGGCACAATTATTGCCAAACCACCATTGGCCCCTAGTTGAAACTCTTTTGGATTCAATAGCTAAACGCTTGTTGATGATTTTCAAATCTAATCAGACCAATAACATTAACATAGAAATCTCTGCCCTACAAAATCTGGGAACAATATATTGCACAGTATTTATGATAAAACAACAACTTACTGCTAATAATAATGAAACCACATATCACGAAATTGCCACTAATTCAACCTTAATTCAAAGATTCTCCTCATTTTTTGATCACTGCATTGCAGTTAATAGGGAAATGACTGACGAATCAAACTCTGCTAAAGTGTCCTGGGAACTAAAGTTGGATTTTTTGGTCAATATAAAAGCAACAATGAATTTGGATCAGAAAGAGCAGGAAGATCCGACTTCAATGGATCATGAAATATTAAATCACCTGCAAAGGAATATCGATGATTTTATCAAACTAGATGCTAACGACTCAAATGGAACAGAATTCATTAGTATAATTTCACTGGGAAACCTATATCGTCTCTATGATTCATATTTGAAAACTGTGTTAGCCTTACTGTCTAGCGAAAAGGCAAAATTGAGATCAACTGCAATTAAAAACCTATCTACTTTGGCACTGCATGACCAAACTATATTATCTAATTTTTTAGTCAAACAAACAATCCAAAGAAGACTAAGCGACTCTTCTTCCTCAGTAAAAGATGCCATTTTAGATTTAATCAGTATCGGTACCTCATATTTGGATTACTTTGAAGAGATTAATGCAAATTTCAATGATGACAATGTTACAATTCGGAAACATGTTTTAAAATTAAATGAAAAAATCTATGACGACACTTCTGAAGACCAGGTCCGTGTATTTGTCGCTTCGAGAATTTTGTTACGAACCGAAGATGAAGAAGATAATATAGTACAACTTGCAAGAGAGATATTATTGAATAGATGGATTATTCTACCCTCTTCTACAATCGGAGATACTATTACAAGTACAGAGAAATTCAAATCTGTCTTGCACGTTATGGTTAATATTTTCGCTATGGGTGAGAAATTCAACGAATTATTGGATAGTTTTCTGAATTACTATCTTTTGAAACCAGAAAATCATAATTCCAACTCATATAGGTTAATATTAACTACGCTGACGAATATGGTAAATATTCTGGTTGACGAGATAATTTTCAAATATGGTAGTGATACAAATTCTTCACTATCACCAAACGATCAATTACTTAGATACCTGAACCTTTTGGCAATATTTTCAGATAGCGTCATTCCGTTTATTACAAAGGATCACTTATTTTCATTATATCCCTATTTGTTTGCTGGGCACAATGGTGACGTTCAGTTGTGCATTTTGTATGTTTTTAAAAATTCTATGAAGAAACTAAAAAACTTTAAATTAGGCTTCCTTGAAGACTTAGAAAAATCCATTCTCACAAACCTAACAAAAATCACAACTTTAGAAGTAGAAACTTGTATCCCATTGGTCTGGGAAATAAGTAACCAGACTAATGACTACACAAAGATAACAAAAGCAGCTTCCTCTTCGTTGAACCAACTTATCAGATACATTGATATTGCCAATACTGACCCTAAATCTATACAGGCAGATGGTAAATTACAAAGACTGATTCATATTAGTTCTAATATAGCGAGATATTGTAATCTGGAAGATAAAGGTGAAAAAATAAAATTTCTCTTGGAGAAAGAGACATACTGTGAATACGTTGCAAAATGCTTGATAATTTTATCAAAACCAGCAATAACGTCTACAGTTAGAAGAGTGGCTGTAAAATGTTTGATTAAAATTTGCAGTAATAATACAAAGTTATTCAACTCAAAATTTATCTTGGAAATTCTCGATTTTGAACTTGGTGGAAAAGATGAAGAAATTAAATTAATTATAATTCAGTCATTATATGAATTTTTTATGGATGAAGAAAGGAAATCCTCGAGAGATTTATCTTCATCGACACAATTACTTTCAAGTAATGTACAAAACAAAAACATTGACAAGACTAAAAGTGAAAAGAGACCTGGGTCTGATACTATTTGTTTTTCACTGGTTTCTAAATATTTAAAATACTTTCTACAAAATTGCCTAAAATTTTCCAATAAGAAATTATCAGAGGTTTCAACCAAGTTAGTACATAGTATCGTTAAATTTAATTTTGTCAATCCTTCGCAGTGCCTACCAACCGTGATGTCATTATTAATTTCGCCGAATGAAAAGCAAAGGTTGATTGCAAAAAGCTCACTGGCAATAATATATGATAATTTTCAGAGTTTGCTATTTGGAAGTTTATCAAAAGGTATTGAAAATACTATTATATACGCTGAGTCTGCATACCAGGATAAATTTACATCTGTGGAATCATTTTTAGTGGATTTACAGTCAATGGTCTTACAAGATAAAAAAGCAAACCAAAAGTTTATTAACCTCCTAATGAAAATATTACAGAGATATACTTCAATATTGGTATCAAAAGGTTGTACGGAAACTGAGCTAAACCAAATTGCTTTTTACAGTATCAATATCTCAAATTTAGTGTTCACTAATCAACAGGAGTTGGTAACTGTGTTGAAAATTCTAGATTCAATCTCCGAGGACTTTAAAGAGTTCATTATACAAAATATTAGACAAATTCAAGAAGCTAATGAACATAATCCAAAAAGGGAGAAATATCTGAGAAATTTGATAACCATCCAAGTAATCACACAAGAGCTGACACTCTATTTGCTACGGAAACATGACCTCGATACAGATGTTCTATTCTATGATAGTAATGATAACGAATTGAAACAAATTATGATTTTTAAAAACCAGGAATTTCAAGAACGTTTCCACTCTAAGTATGATGAAACTAAAAAATTCTGGACTTCCAAATCACTTTCCAGCTATCTTAACCTGGTTGATAACAGCATAGATTAAGTCTTTAACTTGATTTACCAAATAATTGTTACTCTTTTTTTTTTTTTTTCAGTATTTTTTTTTTTATTTTATTTTTTTATTTTATCAATGCTAGTATCTGTGGTACGGAATCTGTTATATACACTCAAAAATTTAATGCTTGATTGTTTCTAAGTTATTAATGAATATTATATAATTTATAAAAAATTGCAAATAATATAAAGTTAACTCTCAGTATTTGTTACTCTCATCTCATTGTTACTGCCATTTTTCTCTTCTACATGAAGACAAGTAGTAGCTTGATCACTTTGAGTCATCAATGGAGGGATATTGCTATCAAATAGACTTGGTTTACTTGAATGCTGTTCTAGTTGATTTATATTACAACTCCGTAAGATATCAAGAGTATTTGGTTGAATAGGGTTGTTATTGTATTTTGCCAAAGACGGAAGTAAAATTGGTCTTTCGAGATTTGCGTTACTAATAACTCTTTCTGATTGTAGTTGAAGATTCGGTATACCAGGATTATTGTCATTTTTCATATCAACATTTATAGTAGGTGGCCCACTGGCTTCCAGATTAGGATACGATAGGAGATTACTTATATTCGTTTGACCAGTATTATTATTCAATAAAAATACTTGTTCTATATTGGACCCGGAGCGGGACTGATTTGCAGTGAAAGCTTCTTTGGAATTTTGTAAAAATGATGGGTTTTTGGGATTCACAATTGGTTGGTTTATTACAGTTGTTTGTTGTGCTTTATTAGTATTACAAATATAGCCATCTTCTTTGGGATAGCTTTTGGGAATATCAATTATTGAGTTATCGCCATTATAGGAAGGGATATTTGATGATATGGTAGGGTTGTCAGTGATTTGATTTGAAGTTACGGAAGGTATAATATTAATCGAACTTGGAATTTCGGTAGGTGTATTAGGAAATGCTTTCAGTAAATCTACGGTTGCCGTAGGTCCTTGACACTCTATATTTAGTTTAGTAGCATCACTCTCTAAAGTTGGTGAAATATTCATATTATTAACTAATATGGTTTCTGATTTCAGGGATCGGACAGGTAAAGATATCTCCCTAGGTTTATCTACCTTTTTTTTACATGTTTTCAAAACGACCAGATCAGGATTCGTATTGGTTAACTCATATGTGTTATTACTTGGAGAGTTTCCCATCCAATTATTCATATTCCCTGGAGTCTTTAGAGATAGTTGAGCCTCAAATTGCATAGAGGGAGAGTTGGATTTAGTAGTAGAATATTTAACTTTTTTATTGTTCTGATTATTCTTTCCTTTTCTGCGACCTCGTTTACCCCTTATAGATTTATTGGGAGATCCAGCTACTTCTGATCTAGTTGGTATATTATCAAGCTTATCTCTTGTAATTAATGAATTAAATTCCATAGCTTCTGTAAGATCAATCGGTTCAGGAGAGTCTACGTCAGAAAGTTCAGAGTCATCATTATTTAGGAAGAAGTCTGCATCAATTGTAGTTTCGCGGTTATTTGTAATGGTATGAGGATCCTCTATTTTTAACTCATTAGCGTTACTAGTAGCATTTAAATCATTAATCGATTTCTTAGGTAAAGTATTAGGGATACTAAATCTTTTTAATTCTTTAGATATCAGACTGGGTGGAGCATGATATACTTTGAGTTTCTGAATGGGTTCATTACTTCGTATCATTTTCCAGTGTGCCTTTTCCGCACAAGTTGCTTTCACCACATATGGTTTTCTCAAGGGTTCAGCAATTATCGCAAATGTGGGTTGGAAGTTTTTACCCAAACACAGTGTGAAAGATTTACCACACTGATTTTCTCTGATTATTTTTCTATGTTCCCTAATTTCTTCTATGTTTAAACTCTCTTCATCCTCATCGGACGAGCTACTATAGCCAGAAAAAAACCGTCTATCCACATTACCGTATATCTTAGTTCTCTCAATTCCATGCATCGGTGCCGTTTCCACTTTCTTGGTGTCGACACTTAGTGCTTTGTCTGGATAATTTTTCTTGACATGCTTATTATTCTTTTTCGTCAAGTTCAACGTTTTCTGTTTCATGGATTCAAAATTCTTCAATAGACCCTCTATCATTTTCAAAGTTTTTTGTCTTTTCTCATCCATTTCATTTTGATCACTAGGATCCTTGACCTTGGTTACTTTCAGTAAAGTTGGCTGCCAATTAAACATATGCAATCTATCAGCGATACCCATCAACTTATCCGCCTCATTTTCACCATTAGTAATATCAAGCTGTAGCATTCTTGACTCCTGCCGGAGCATCTTCTTATGGTAGAGGGAAAATTTATCATCAAATAAGGGATCCACAGGGGTTTCCACCGTATCTTCTCGCTTTAACTCATGGTGCCGTATGTCCAGAATCATACCTTTAATTTCTCTTTTCTTATCCAAAATATCATTATGCACATCAACCTGCGTTGTCTCCACTTGTCTAGACCGAGATACCAGCGAGTATTTCTTCAAGGGATCCAGCTCATACTCAGCACTGTCAAAATCAAATTTCTCTACCGAGTTCTCATTATTTGTTCGCATAGACCTTTTCGTTTCATTACTAGATTCTTCGTTCATTTCAACATATGAATGCTATTATTTTTTTTATTTTTTAGTTTTTATTATGGCAGGAACAGATTTCTTCCCTTTTCTTCGTCTTCAACCACTCCTAGTCCTCGAAGGAGACAACATAAAAGCAAGTAGGAGGTTTCGTAACACCAGAAATGCTGACTCTTGACACATCCTCCCATTAATCCTAAAACTGCTTTTAAAGTTCTTGATCAGCTCATCGGATGAAACACGTACGCTGTGACATTTAATTTTTTCTTTAGCGAAATGAAGATGAGAAGCACTAGCAATCACCTTTACACTACTGATTAAATAACATATTTCCATACAAGCAAAGGGCTAATTGAAACGTAACGCTCATATAGACACTCATAGCGCTATAATCCTGGAAGGGAAGAGTGAAAATACAGAGAAGGAAGAAGAATTTTAAGAATGGAGGTCAAGCAGGTCTCTGTTAATGACATTCTTAAAGATGCGTATCATCGGAAGAAGCCTGCATTGACACAAATGGAGATTCTTGATCTCGAGGAGTTAAAGAATGCTCAGAGGGAGAAAAGGACTGAGTTTGAGTCGTACTTGAAGAGGAATAGGCTGGATGTGAAACAGTGGATGAGGTATGCGCTATATGAGGTTGAACAGCATGATATGAGACGGGCGAGGTCTGTGTTTGAAAGGGCACTGCAAATACACACCTCGTATATTCCCTTGTGGATTCGTTATATCGATGTGGAGCTGAAGGGCAAATACGTGAATCATGCTCGTAACATACTGGAGAGAGCAGTTTCAACACTGCCGAGAGTTGACAAACTGTGGTACAAGTATCTACTACTGGAAGAGTCCTTGCAACATTACGATATTGTGAGAGCCATCTTTAATAAATGGTGTGAATTGGAGCCCGATAGCCATGCTTGGGACTCGTATATCAAGTTCGAAACGAGGCAAGAGCGGTATAACAGTGTCAGAGACATATATTCTAAATATTTCCTAGTGCACCCGGGACTAAGAACATGCACTGAATGGATAAAATTTGAAAAGATACATGGAACTGTGTCTTCAACGAGATCAGTGTTTTCCTTGGCTCTTGATGCCCTCGTCAACTATTCCGATGTAGAACCTACGCTGTTAGAAGACGCAATGAACTTAATTGTATTATTTGCAGAATGGGAAGCCACAAATAAGGAAATGGAAAGAGCTAGAGCCATATATAAGATATCAATTGAGAAATGGCCACAGTCGAAGTTACTAAAGGACGCTATGCTCAAATTTGAGAAGCAACACGGTTCCGCAAGTTCAATGTTAAATACTGTTTTAGAGAAGAGAAAAGCTGATTATGAATCTATGTTACAAATTAATTCAAAAGATTATGATACTTGGTGGCTATTGATTGATTTACTGGAAGAGTACGGATCCCCAGAAACAATAAAAGAGACCTATGACAAAGCTTTACTGCATAATGCACCCACTTCGATTATCAAAGACAGACTGTGGCAAAAATATATCACATTGTGGATACGATATCTCTGTTTTCTTGAACTAGAACTAGCAGATCTTGTTACTTGTTCTGATATGTTCTTATTACTTGTAAATGAAATTATTCCTCATAAAACATTTACATTTCCAAACATTTGGATATTATATGCAGAGTACGAAATTAGACAAGAAAATATAACGGAAGCAAGAAAAATTCTTGGAAGATCCTTAGGTTTAAATGCTACCCATACGGTATACAAATATTATATCGAAATGGAGACTAAATTGCGGGAATTTGACAGAGTAAGAAAATTATATGAAAATTACATTAAATATGATCCCTTGAACGTTGAAATCTGGAAAGAGCTAATTGAGTTAGAGTATAATTTAGGTGATAAAAGTAGGGTTGATGAGATTAAAAATCTACCGTTTGATGGCAGACAAACCATTTTCCCAATAGACTTTCTATTATCGTTCAATAAGTCCTTGATTGATTTTGACATTGAAAATCAAGAATACGATGAAATTGAGATTTTACAAGAAAAAAGATTACAACTTGGGGAATATCGTGCAGAATTCTGGATCGAAATGGCGATATCTACATTATCCATTCCTACTGAATCTCAACTAGCGGAATTTGACAAATTACGTGAAAGATATATGGAAGAAAATGGGGACGATCAGGATTTGGAATTCGAATTCGATCTGGAGGAACAAAACTTAGAAAGATCGAGAAACATATTTGGAAGAGCCCTCTCATACTTCAGGGATACAGAGGATAATTTAGGTAGATTCAAAATATATGATGCCTACTCAAGTTTTGAGCAGTCATATGGATCAGATGATGCTAAAGAACGGATTTCAAAGAGAATGCCCGAAAAGAAATATAAAACCAGGACCGAGAATGGCATCACAGAAGAATACATAGAATATTCCTTTCCTGATGATAACCAGAAAAGTTTAGGAGGAAAAGTAAATACTTCCAAAATTTTGGCATTGGCAAAAGAATGGGATGCACAGAACTCTAATTAAAATTGTCATAAAGCTACACATTGGTGCATATTCAGATATCTAAGAATAAATTTTCACTTTATAGAGAAATATTTAATAATAAGGAACAATATTTGGAAATAAATTAATATTCGAAATAATAAATAATCAACTCATACCTGGTGGGCCTTCCAATACAATACTGTCTTTATCGTCTTCAACATCAATATCAAAACCTGGTGGTCCCTCCAGATCATCTAATGATGATGGTGGTTTAGTTAATTCTGTTTCTTGCATTGATCCTGAAATATCAGGCGTAAATGAATTTACTGACATACCTGCTGGAACGTTGATAGTGGATCCGTAAGTTTCTCCTTCAACGGTAGAACTCACAGGTAATGAAGAGCTACCATTATTCTGGTTGACACTTGCATTCGTTGAAGAGTTACCATATCTACTTTTCTTGCTTGTGAATTGTTGTTCCTGAAGATCTGCTTCAACCTGTGATCTCTTATTGTTGTTATGATAATATCCTACTGGAATTTGATTGTCTTTGTTTTGAGGAGCGAACTGTCGTGAACCATTATCTTGGTTATATCTATTTGTATATGATGGAGGCTGAGAATGGTATTGATCATAGGATGTTGGATTGTTAAATCTGCTCCTAGATTGTCTAGAAAGCTCCTCATCCGTTAATGTACAATCTCTTGTGGCATGTCCTGGCTGCTTGCATCGGCTACAAACAATACGTTTGGCAAATGTTTCTCTATGAGGACACTCAAATTTCCTATGGCCCTGTTGTCCACAAACTGGACAAGGTCTATTCGCTTCTCTTAAGGTACCGTTTAACTCTGCTAGCTCACGGAGCTGTCCTCTTTTCAAATCATTTTGACCTTCTGGGGAAGTAACGGCTTTGATAACAATATTACGACATGCCTTGATAGCCTTCTCAATCTTTTCTTCAGCATCAGCGATGACTAGACAGTGAAGAGGATCAGAGAAATCCATTGCACCAGGTGGTAAGTCTGAAGAGGTTTTACCTTCTTTAACAGATCCCTTACCTCTAATTGCAATTTTACAGCCAGATTCTTCTTGCAGCCTTCTCAAAGTCTTACCTCTTGGACCCAAAAGTAGACCCACAAAATTTATTTCAGGATATTGTGACACAGGTATATAATACTTTTCTTGGAATGTAGTGGGTCTTTTATAGTCATCAGGTGGTGTGTAACCTGGCATGAATTTTGAAACCACCTCAATAAGCTTAAATCTTTCATTCAAAAGTTTTTTCTTATATATTTGTTCTCGTGTATTAGTCCTTTTACCTTCACTATCATATACTGGTGGTGGTGATGGTGAACGATTCCTCGTCTGGGGAATTTCTAAATTCGGTTGCTTAAGTTTACTCGATATCTCACGTATACGGAAAATATACTGATAAATCGACAACTGTTCTAAAGTTAATGGACCACCAATTACCTTTGGTAATTCTTTAGGATTGTGATTCGTTGGATGATTTTTATTCCCTGAAGAGCCACCATTATTGCCGCGGTGGATATATGCCCTCCTTCTTTCCGGTTGTCTTCCTCTATTCTCTGGACCTTCTGCCTTTTCCATTTCTAAAGCCAATTGTTTTTTCTTCAATCTCACAAAAGCGGAAAGTTTTATATCCACTACTTCCAATCAACAAACAAATTTAGCTGTTTAAATGTGGAGCTATAGGCGATTTACAGTCTCTTCAAATAAACTTGAATATTTTTATTTTTTTTTTTATTTTGCGATGCCCTTCTACAAAGAATTTTTTGTAGACCCCAGAATTTTTCACAGCACGTGTCAAATAGATCGTCATATATTACTTAAAAAGCATTATTTGGGAAGGAAGAAGTCTATAAGGAATAAATGAAAAGAATGCATTTGAAGATATAATTATTAAAAATTATCGAATAGTCTATAATTTAAGTTAGTTAATGTTATTATGACGTTTCTTCTTCTTTTTTTTTCGTTAAACAAAAAAGAAAAAAAATAAAATAAAAAAAAAAGGAAAAAAAAAAAATTTTAAAATTAAATAAACTACCGCTATTTAACAGCTGAGTAGTATCTGGCAATGAATGCAACAATAAATTCTAGATTTTTGCAAGCATATCCGTGACCATCTTTTTAACCGAATAAAACAATTCAGATGGGTTACCATCAATAATAGTTTCACTATCACTAACTTTACGAATGATGACTTTATCGTCAACGACAAGAGTACCCTCACCTCTAAATTCTGCTGTATGGTGTAAATCATTTAGATTTTGTTTTAATTGGATCAACCTGACATCACCAATAGCCAAAGAGCCATTAGTTTGTACTGCTGAGTGTGTGTTTAATGGTTTAAGAAGATACTTCTCCCTAGCTGTTGAGACGTTTTGAGACTCTTCTGATTTGGTATTATTATGAGCTGATTCCTTGACTAATCTACCAATAACATGTGCAAGTGTGTAATGGCTACTGATTCTCTGCCATTTTAGCATAATATCCAGTTCCGGACTAATTGCAATATCAAGTGCCTTAATTGTAGTATTAAATTCAATTTCCTTATTGAACTCAATTGGTGTAATATCAATATCTTTTTTAGATAATGATAACATAATCTGTTCATTTTGTATTTTAGTTGGACCCAACGCAATCATTTTTCTTGTTTTGAAAAGAGGCCAGATGATACTTGTTGACCTAATATCAACTATACCTTCTAGATTTATCATTGTAATCATACATTCTAAATTAACCACCATTTGTTTTTCTACTCTCTTTTTTGGACTAGCAGTACTTTGCAAATAGTCTATGTTATCTTGAAATTTAGATTCTTCTTCTTCTATATTTTGATGATCCGTTTTGGTTCTCTTGGCATTCATCTTTGGAACTACATATTCAGAATCGGAAGTGTCATCATCTCCATCCGCTGAGTTCAATGTACGTTTTGTTGGAACTATGCCTTCTTCTTCTTCAATAGGTAAAAATTTATCAAACTTTGTTATTATACCGTAATCATCCTTTTTCTGCTTCGGAGGTTGAAATGGAAACATTTTATGTTTGTTTGAAGTGTTTGACTGAATGATAATGTCAACTGGAATTTTCTCACCTAACTCTGCCTTGTTATCATCTTCCAAAATACTCAACAGATTATCATCTTCATTCTCATCCTCATCATCTTCAATATCTTCAATATCATCTAAGTCCTCTTCGTCATTTTCTACAAGAATATCGGTACTTGATTCCGGTTTTTTATCAGTGACAGAGGCTAGCATTGCAGTACCACCTTTTTTCAGCCCTTTTTTTGTTAAAATCTCTGTTCTGTGATGTTTTTTCTTTCGTTTCTCTATCATATCATTAAACTCTTCGATTTCATTGACGGGTAGATCCACTAGTGTGATTGATTTTAATTTCTGTTTTACTTTATAATCCAATAGCTCGTAAGTTTCTGTGTTTTGATCACCACGGGAATTTTGGTTCCAGTAGTTATGCATATCATTTAATATTGAGGTATTATCATTTTCTGTGGTTAAAACCGTTGTTACTTTAGTTTTACTTGATAACTTTTGCAGGACTTCATCAATCAATGTATCAACATTAGACACAAAGCAAATTTTTGATTCGTTATTGGCTAATAGTTCATCGGGCGTTACTACTGAGAACATTGATCCGATATCAAATGCAGACTTTTGATTTCTGCTTTCCCATGTCTTGGAGGAAATACTTGAAAACCATTCCAACATAGATTTGGCATATGTCAGTGCCCTAGCCTTAGAATAAGAAACTAGTAATATTGGCGTTTTTGAATATTGGTTGCTTCTTGAGTTTTCATAGATGAAATCATGAACCAGAACAAATAAGTTCAAGAATTCGCCTCCGATATCTGCAGGGATTACAACTGTACCTCCAGAACTTAATCCAGCTTTTATAATATCTTTGAATGCTTTAGCCCTTTTCCTGAATGGTAATGATGAACCAAATTTATCAAAATTGGTGATAACAGCAGAGGGTCGTATTAGAGAAGATAAAGGTTTACCAGTATTGTCTAATAAACTTGCTGCATTTAATATAGAGTCCCTTGTATGGTTCCACCTGTAAGCGTAAACTAACTTTTCCGAGTAAGTAGAAATGCACCATATAGAACCACCTGGTGCGTAACCTGAGTTACAAGCAAATAAAGTTAAACCATCATACTTCGAACGTAGATCAACTAATTGGGAGTATTTTAAAACATTAATGGAATCAAAAGCCTTTTCAATATCTTCCAAATCTAGTTCATTGGTTTGGTAAGGACCTAGTATACCTCTTGCGACGTACAAATCTATAGTTGATACTCTACCAAGATTCGATACTGGGAGTGTAGAATAAACCTGAATTCTAGAAATAAAATGCGAGATGAAATTGTAGTACAGTAACGTGAATGCACCAAGACACTCCGTAGTCGGTTGAGACAGCAGTATGATATCCACTTCACTGATGATATTTGACCAGTATTTGATTGCATTTGAATAGGTTACTTTCTCTGAAAACCAACCAGGGTCAATTAGAATTGTAACATTATCAAACTTGATAATAGACCCCGACCTTTTCCCAGAACCATCATCACAACAACTGAAAGTATAAGTCATTCTGCAAGGAAAGGTAAAAAATCAAGCAATTCAAAAACAAACAGCTCTGTTTGACAAATCTGAGATAAATCTTGCTCACTAATTTAAAAAAATAAAGGAGGAATGCCCAGTGCAAGTACAACAAGCTTTCTAGTATTCCAAAGTTTGAATATGGTTCTTCGTTGTTTTCATCTTTTTTTAATTTTTTATTTTTTTTTCAATTTTTTTTCATTGGGTCAGGGAATTAGGAAGCTGACTGAAACTGAACTTGAATTACGAAGAAAAGAAAGGATCTGTACCTTGGACAACGCAATTGTATTAGATAGAATCTTCATTACATCCTGCTTTTTGAGTTTTAAGTGGAGTGTTGCTATCAAGGGGCTTTATTTCTTTTGTAGGAGGTAGAAGCACTAAGATAATAAGAAAATGTTACGATTCAGGAGGGGTCTCAGCAACCGGTATATTGCACTGGATAGAGTGACGTATCGTGGATTCTCTAGTGCAAATATATTAGGAGCTGTGGAGCATGCTAATAAGACTCAGGGAAAGAACAACAACAGGCGGTTCCCTCTTGATGACTTAAATAAGGGATTTTCCAAGAGACTACAAGGTGTAAAAGGGAGCCAAACTGGTTTGAACGAATTATACACAGATTTCAAAAGAGAGCTTAGTGAATTGAAACAAGACAATAAGATTAAGTTCAATAATAACAATGTGAGTTATAGATTGAATGAATTTGTTACTAGTTTACTGAGGACAATAACAGATAGCAAAGACGGTGGGTCAGACTTGGATCCATACCAAGTTCTTGATCAATTGACCAGTTATAATTTGATTAATGCTGGACATTACGCACTTGTCCTAAAGTATTACTTGTTGGTCCAGAAAGACCCAAAGGATGTCATTTCACTTTGGGTCAAATATTTGGAATCAAACGTTTCTGGGAATCAAATGTTGATGGCTTTGACCACGATTGCATTCTTGCGGTTATCGGATAATACTAAACCCGACTTCAAGATTTTGAAGCAAATTTTGCAAACTGACAAACTAAAGACAGAGATACCATTTGGAAGAATATCTGGCTTCATTGAACAAACTCCTGAGTTAAATACTGACAGTCAGTTAAAACATAACTTTGAGTATATGTACAATGATTATATCACCCAGAATCCTGAATGGTTTATATCTCAAATACAAGGAACCCATACCAGGAAGAGATTGCAATCGATGTACAAACTTTATGTCGGAACAAATCCAGAAGCACCTAAGAGTGTTGAGATTCTAAAAGTATTTATGGATACATTTTTGGACATGGAAGGGAAACCAACTGATGCCATAGAAGTTTTCAACCAGTATAAAAATAAATTTACTGGTGCTGATTTATTTGAACTGCGTCTGAAATTGCTTGAGGTTGTCTCAAAATTACAAGGAAGAAACAAAACTCAAAAACTGGAACGTATATTGGCTGTTTGGAATAGTTTTATAAAGCCAACTTTGGAGGAGAATAATGAATCTAAGTATAGCTCTCGTGCATTTGCCACTTTAATTAATGCATTGGACAATTCTGGAAATGTTCATGAATTACAAAAAATTTGGGATAATGAAGTTCCTACAAACATCAAAAGTGACCAATATGTCTTCGAAGCATTTTTGCTAGCAATGATAAGAAGGACACAAATTAATTACAAACAAATTAAAGAAAAATTGGTAGCAGCCAATATTACTAATATTCAATCACAAAAGCTTCTGGAAGCCATTAGCATTAGGGTATTGAAAGAAAACCCAAAGGAAAGAGAATTATTTGACCAATTTGTCAGTGAAAACAACTTGACTGAAAAGTCAAACGATCCTGGCATCTTGGCCATTCGTACTTACGCCGATTACCTTTATAGCAAAAGTGATCCAAACCATACTTTTTTGATTGCCAATGATGTGAGATCGAAGATACTGAAGACCAAGCCTGATATTACGAACTTCGAATGGAAGCATGATCTGGATTTAGTACTACATAAATTTATTGAAATCGCACCATCCATCGAACCAGTTAGAGACCTATACGAACGAAATGGTACTTACCAACTGAATTTCTTTATTTTGGAAGATATTCTAACAGCAGAGTTTAGGAAACCTGGCGGTAGTATCGAGCAAGCAGAGAAAATATTTGAAGATTTGTTGAAGCTAGATAACAAAAAGCTTTCGGGACCCATGAAAGTGAATGTTTACCAACTTCTAGACTCAATGATCAAAGGATTGTGTAACAATATTGGAAGATCTCATGATATTTCTTTGTTAGAGACACTTAAAAAATATTTGAATATGGTGCGCGGCCTAGATGTCCATATAACTCCTAGGTGGATAGAATATATCATGGGCACCATCAGAAGAATAGTCAGAACTGAAAAACCTGGCAAGGTCGATCCTGAAGTGATTTCATTTATCGATAATTTCTTAAAAAAATTACCATCATTAGATCCAACTTTCAACCTAAAACTAAGAGAGAACGACATTTCAATGCTTAAGAGTATTGGATCCAAAGCTGTAGAATAATTGTGCCTATTTTCATCTATATATAATCGTACCTACAACCATGTAAATAATATAAACACTAGATCTATTCTTTGAACGAATTGTAGAGCTTTGCATAGGTACATTGAGGTGTTGGTATCGGAATATAAATATATATTATAAATTCCGCTTAGAAGATTCGAACACCTGTCCTGTGAAACAAAATCAGATCGAACAAAAAATAAAAAAAAATATCAATTAAGAAGAGAAAAAATTGAAAACAATGAGAAACTTATCAAAAAGAAGCATCTCATATAGGTAGCTACTGTAACAAGAATTTTGCGAAGATTCTTGATCTCGTTTTGAATAAAGATATAAAGAAACTGTTAAAAAAATTTTCTTTCCAAGAGGTTCACACTATTTCCTTTATTTTTGATCAGTTGTTGTTTAGTTAAGGTTGAGATTTCCATTTTTTGCCATCTTTAAAATTCTTTTGTTCATCGAAGTCAACAAAAACAGGTATTCTTTCTTATATTTCTTATTTTTATTTTTGGCTTTTCTTTGCATTTATTTATCTAGTGGATTTATTGAATTGGTTTTATTTCAAGTTGTCATTATAATTATACATAACTATACGATTGTGCCACTCGAAAATGAATACTGTGGAAACCACCATGAAAAGTCCACAGGAACCTTTGATGCCTTTGGACTTCAATAGAAAATTAGAAGAAACAGTACGGAAAACTCACAATACAAGTAAATTAAGTAATGATGAGATGCGAGAAGTAATAGAACATGAGCTGTCACAACAGGAGACGAAAAATAGTTCAACGGTGAAGCTGATTGGATTACAACTAAAAACAATTCCAGCAGAGGACATAATGTTACTAGAGAATGTCGAGCGTTTATCTGTAAGGAAAAATATCATCAGCTCACTTCCAACAAACTTTCACGAGTTAAAGAATCTGAGATACCTTGACCTACATGGCAATTGTTTGCGTGAAATCCCATCAGAGTTAATGCAATGCCCCAAGCTAGAAATACTGGATATCTCACAAAACAAAATTACACAACTCCCTGAAGAATTTACTAGTACTATTTGTAGCAAACTAAAAGTGATGTCCTTGAAAAATAATAGGTTATCATCTATTTGGGCACTGTCATCTATTATCCAGCTCACTTCGTTAAAGGTATTGGAAATTGAGGGAAATCCAATTTCAAAGGAAGATCTTGATCAAGTACAAGCATATACACCAAATCAACAAAATCAACCGAAGGATGAATATTGGGCTATAGCTATACCTAGATATATTAGCAATCATCCAAGAATGAAGGTAAGTACATCTCAGGAATCAAAAGTTAGCCGAGCAGCTAAAAGAATGGGGTTTGTTAGCACATTCCCTGGTGCAAATGATGAAAATGTTGCAACACCACTATCAGTGGCAACCCCACTATCTGATACATCATCAGCTAAATCCAATAAAGACACTGTTGAGAAATTAATGACATCCAATAGCGGGATGATGACATCTAGTGATCTTTACAATCACACAAAATATAATGATTATTTCAAGAGACTTTCCATTTTACCGGAGGAGATAAACCAGGAACAACATAAGGTATCCCACAATGACCTTGTTATAGCTTGTAGAAAATTATTATTCAGTTTTACTGAATGTCAACAGGCGATTAGAAAAATCACTTCTCTTTGTAAAGAGAAATCAATCGCTGTTAATGTTGTTTCATTGCTTTATTCAGTTAGGTCACATATTGATAATTTAGTGGAAATATTGGAACAATCGGAAGAAAACGAAATTTCAAATGATCAACCTTTAATCAAGTTATGTATAACTATTATCTCCATCTTCAAACAAATTATTGCCTTATTGCAGAAAAACTTCAAATCATTTTTTGAAGAAGATGATTTGTGTTTTATCAGAATGTTCTATATGTCATTAATTTGTTCATACACTGAAATGTACAACGCGTGGAGCTTTATCACGCCACAGGAATTGTTGTTACAGAAACGAAGCAACCTAAGTAATGGAAAACCTCAATTGGAATCTGATGTCTATCCTAAAATATCAAGAAGTAAAAGCGAGAACACAAGGAATGATGGAAGTGGTCAAATATCAAGAAAACCTACTTTAGGTTCCTCAAGTAAACCTGAGAAACTTCTCAATCAAAAAATTCCTGAAGAGCTACATAAGAATAGTAGTGTAGTTCAGGATAATGAATCTTTTAGTGACATTGTTAGTGATGTTATTCCCAAGCAATTACAGAGGTCAAGAAGTAATACTATCCAGAATAGAGGGATTACTGGTCATTTACATGTAAATCAAACACCACCAGTTATGACATCCCCTAATGCAGTACGGGAAATGAGATCACAAAGCTCTGCATCAATCCATAGCACACATTCTAATAATTCCGTTGGAACACCATCAGGAACCGAAATTTATCATGAAAATCAAAAGATATCGCATAAATCAACGAAATCGAATGATTTAAGAATTCCATTCCCAAAGGAAATTCAAGAAGAAAGAAGGAGTGTAAGCTTTCTCCAGAACACTTCTAATAGTAGTTCAATTACAAACAATCAGACACCTTCTCTACAGTCAACACCAGCTACACATAGTGTAAATCAATCTAACGGTCAACCTGAAGTAGATATCGACCAGCAATTATATGAAACATTGTCCACTGTCGTCAAAATGGTAAGCGTAGTGTATAACCAACTAACTTCAGAGATTGCAAAGGCTGCATTGGCAAGTACAACTGGTCAACAAATTTTAACTGACACATTAGCTAGCAAAATCAAAGATCTGACAGATACATGCCGACAACTATTGCAGCTGTCACAGTCTTTGAGTGACAGATTAAAACTTTTGACTGGAGACCCTACGATTGCTGAAAAATACTTAAGTAACTCGGAAAAATTGAATACATGGGAAAGCATTAACGCTTTTTTGAAATCAATCATCTCAATTCTGGCAAATGCAAAAATCCTGATGGCTGATCTTCCAAGTTTGAATGAAGTTAGGCCACAGCTGGCTTCGCTGGCTAAAATCACCAAGGATGTTACAGTGATTCTTGATTTGAGTTCATACAAGGCTGTGTCAGTGGCTGCAATAAGCAATAGCGAAGCACAAAATCAAAATTCAAATACAAACCACTCTGAGTCAAAACAAGAAGGTAAAACAAATGGTGACAACCCAATGCAAATTGCAGCAGAAATATCCAATGTTCCATTATTCACCCCTCAACCATCTACTGCATATATGAGAAATCCATTCGAGCAACAATTGTCGAATCAGCAATCACAGTCATAGCTGGGCAAACTAGATTATTGGTAGATTTACCTATAGATTTTATAAATATCTATATAATAACATGGCATATTTAATATTCGTTTTTTTTTTCTTTATTTTATTTCAAATTAAACCCTGTTGACATAAAATGTATTCCTCTACTGGCATTAGGCAATTGATAATTTGGAAAATGTCACGGAAAGATGCAAATGAACGATGTCAATTAAAATTACATGCAAATTAAAAAAATAATCAGAAAAAACTCTAATATGGAAATATATAAAAACAGGGAAAGGATAAATAATACAGCTTACATCAAATGCTTATGACAAAGTTAATTAGGATTTTGGGAGGATGACATAATGGAGGCAATCTTAAATCGATCAGTATGTTTAAGAACAAAAAAACGAGGTCAAATAATAAAGGAACAAAACGGACAAACAATAAATTTTGCTCGTTAGAACCGTAAATGGATACCTGGTGTATGGCCTTTATACTAGCCACCACATCTTTCTAGCGTCTTTTCATATATTTTACTCACTTCAAAATGGTAACCATGAATATCTTGAGTTTCAAAAATTACAGGTATTTTCATTCTTGTTCTTTCCGCAATACCATTTATCCGTACAGCATCCGTCCCGTTTGTACGACCACCACCTGGAATAGCACCATCCATCAATTTTGCAAATATCCTGTCCAAGATAAATAATAGTTTGAACAGCTTGGAAAGTGTTTGATGTCTTTCTTCTCCTGATAAAAGGTTGAGATCGAACTTTTCTACGTAGTCTAATAAGTCATCCGCTATCCTGATTAGGTATGATGATTGCCCGAAATGTGTATTTTTCTGTGCATCTCTCTCAAAAGAAGAGTCATTTACCTCGCTGGAGTTATCCTCCTCCCTCAGTAATATATCGGTGTTTGGAGATCCATCTAAAGAGTACCAAATAAAGTCCACAAGCGATTTGATATCTTTCAACAAGGGCTCCAAGCCTTGGTAACCGTTCTGAGTGTTTAAACCACGCGACTGCACAAATTTCCTCTGTATATCCATCAACTTCTGATCACAATAAGCAATAAACTTCGACTGCTGAGACATAGACAGTCTCCTATGTTGTTTATGACCATCCTGCAAGCTATTCAAATTCGCAAACGACGAAAACGGAGAGTTGATATTAACACGGGGTCTGAAATCATCCATATCGTCTCCCCCCAGCTGCATTGCCTCGTCGAATAGATTACTATACTCCCTCTTAACACCATTAGTCGCAGCATTATCAGAAATGGAATCCATATCTATGTCCGGCTTCAAATCCAACTCTTCAATATCCTCATCACTTAACTCTTTCACCTCATCTAAATCCAGATGTTCATTTGGCCCAGCATGTACTGGTGTGCTAGGTTCCGACATTGTTATAAATAATCTTGCGTTCTTCTTCTACTATCTTTTTTTGTTAATTTGTTTATGTTTGTATAGTCGTATTACATAAAAATTTTTTGAAACCACTCATCTCCCCTTATAAACAATGCAATCATATCATTTTTCCAAACCCCCCCGGAGGTGGCCATTTTTAGAAAAAATAAAACCCTACTAAACCCTAATTTGATCCCTTCGATTTTTAGGGCACCAAGTTTTAAGCCCTATTTTGTTACCCGGAAGCCCGGGTAAGTAATTTTTTCTAATTTTGGTTGGCGGCTAAAAATTTTTTTTCTTTTTTTTGAATTTTTTTTATTTTCAAGCGCCCAAGTGCAGAACTTTCTTTATTACATTATATTAATATTGGCGGCTAATACAATAAATCGATTAAAAAGCACAACGATGGTTTCTGCTTATTTGGAGTTTCTTGGTGAGTTTAAGGTTGAGAAGTTAGTTGTTCAAAATGACGCATCTAAGATGTTAAAATCCGTGAAACCAAATCTCACTGGGTTGCCTCAGCGGATCCAGATATTACCACATAGTGTATTGAAGATTGGGAGGAATTCAAGAGAGTGTCGTGTTGTGATACAGGATGTTGCTATTTCGTCTGTGCATTGTTTGTTTTGGGTGATTATACTCGATGAGTCAAGTGTTCCGATGTATTATGTTAGGGACAGCTCACTCAATGGTACTTTTATCAATGGAAACAGATTGAACAGAGGACAGGTTTATATACTACAAGATGGGGATTTGATTGAGTTATGTGAAGGTTGCGGGAAGTTGATCAAATTTAATAACCCGTATGTTGATAGAGACAACGTACAGCAAAGCAAACTCAAATCTCTAAAGTTTGATAAGTGTATTGACTCTTGGGAAATAACAAATCAAATCGTTGGTTGTGGGACGTTTGGATATGTGTTGTTAAGTTATCAAAATAAGGGAAAATCAAATGAGAAGGTGTTGTCCACACCATACGCGGTGAAATTGATCAAAATGAAACCATCAAAATTGGACAAAGAGGCTAAAATTTTGATGCAACTGGATCATCCAAATATAATCAAAGTTTTTAAAACACACCTCGACCAGAATAATAATCTATACATATTTCAGGAATTCGTTCCTGGTGGAGATCTATTTTCTTATTTGGCAAAGGGGGACTGCCTCATTCCAATTTCCCAAACAGATGCGTTAATATTCGTGTATCAGATTCTTCATGCATTGAATTATTTGCACAGCAAAGGAATTGTTCATAGAGATCTTAAACTCGATAACATTCTCCTGTGTACACCAGAACCGTATGCAAAGGTTGTGTTAGCAGATTTTGGTATTGCAAAGGCCATTAGTAGTAGAAATGGTAGAATGTTTACAGTGGTTGGTACTCCCGAATACTGTGCACCAGAAGTTGGTTTCAAAGCTGATAGGCGTGCATATAAAACCTTTTTTAGAGCTGCAACTAAGGAGCAACAAGGTTATGATAGTAAATGCGATTTATGGTCCCTGGGAGTAGTAACACACATAATGTTAACTGGTATTTCTCCTTTTTATGGAGATGGATCAGAACAAGGTATCATTCAACAGGCAAAATTAGGGAAGTTAAACTTTCAGGTTCAACAATGGAATGATATTGATGGCGCTGCAAAACAATTTGTATCAAAGTTATTAGAAGTTGATGTAGAGAAACGATATGATTGTGAGCAATGTTTTAAACATAAATGGATTTCAAAACATAAAGAAAAACTCCGAGAAATATACTACAAGAAGATTCTGTCTAAGAGTTATATAGACTCAGTTCCTAATAAAAGTAGTGGTGATCCTGTTTTAAAAAAAATAAGATTAGCTAATGCCGAAAAAGAAATTATCAGATAATTATCTAAGATTCTTTTCTCATGGAATTCAAGTTGTTCTTTGTCGGATCTGGATAAATCCCCCCTCCATTAGGTCATTATCATTATATTTGCCTTAATTGATCTGCCCTTGTTAAATTTTCGTAAATCGGAGATAAAAAAAAAAAAAAAAAAAAAAAAAAAAAAAATAAAAATAATCGCAAGATGGGTTACAATTTTTTATTTACTCAATTGAAGTCCCTTCATACTAAAAGAAATATTGATTTATTCCATGTATGCAGTCTCCTTAAGAACCATTCATCATCATAATAGATTGAGAAGGTATAAGTCAACAGCTTCCATTTCGGAGATAATTGGACAAGTTTTAAATTTAGGTTCGCAAAGGTCTACAAAAGAGCTAAAATTTGAGTATGATACCAAAAAATGGTTAACAAACATCCTGTTCGTTAAAAAGAAAAAACCAACAGTACTAGAAAAGGAAAATATAACTTTAGACCTACCTATTGTATTAAAGAAACTGCAAATATTAAGAAATGGTAAACAAGTTAGTAACTATTTCCAACTTCTATCAATATTAGAAAGTTCCAAGGTCAAATGGTTGAGTAATTCTAAAAAGATAATTGAAAAGAATTTTCCAATTGAATTGTACCACGAATCAACAAAAATGGTTAGACAAATGACGGGAAATATTCAATCACCACAATTAAGATTGACACTGAGTAAAATGGCAGTCTCACTAATTGAGAGGTATTATACAGAAACAACATACATTTATTCCTCTAAGAATGTAAATTCAGAAGCGGTGATATTTTTGAGGAATTGTCTGCAATTAATTGTAAGTTCAAAATCTCAAATTATGTTCAATAGGGCATGTAACCTCATTCGTGATAAAGACCGAATACTATTTTTATGGCTGGAGTTAATGTGGCTATATGAAACCAAACAAGTTGTCGCTTTGAGTACTGAGTTAAGAAGAGTGCTGCCAGAGCTTTTGGATGAAAAATTGGAATATAATGAAGTACATGTTAATATACTAATACCTGTATTTGTAAAACTTTTCGAAGTGTTCGTAAAGGATGGTAATATTGAAGTGTCTGTTCTAATATTGAGACTTTTATTGGATAAGTGGAAATCCAATATGAATGAGAGCGATTTAAAAAAATGTATATTGTTGAAAGAGAGATTTGCTATTTGAAAAACCTAAGAGCTGAAGAACACAGATATTTTGTAGCATCGTGTCACTTTACTCAGAGGAGGTATATTTAGTGTTTTAAAATTCTAAATTATGTTTATAGACCAATTTAATTAATATTCTTATAATCTTTATTATGATTATGAAATTAGGGCTAGTGATAGGAAAAGAAAGCTAAATAAGAAGTTCATTTTCTGACAAGGCCAAAAGGTTACTATCAATCTCCTCGGTATTCTGGAGAAATTTCAATTGCTTGTGGGCTTGTGATGAAATCAATATTTGCAGAATACATTCCAGGCATAGCTTCTTGAATTTCCTTTTTGGATCAGCTTCCTTAATGTCTTTTTTCAGTAAAAAGATGAGTCTTTTTAACACAATATTTGAAAATTCATGGCTTCCATCATCCTTACTTTTCTGAAATGATGTACATAGCAATGGGAATAACTTTATTGATGATGATTTCAGGTTATTATTGAAGGGTATAAGGTGCAAGTTATAGATCTTAGCGTAGAATCCTTGGAAATTGAAGCTCTCTGGAATTGCTAAATTTGATTCAAGCAATCTCCTCCAGAAATTCAAGGCAGAAATAGTAAATTTGATCATATCATATCTAATAATTCCCACTTGCTCATTTTTATGTTTATTGTTTTTAATATCTAAAATTTCTTTTGAGCTTGGGATGACTCGAACAATTTTATTGCATAATTCAAGTCTTGTTTCAATACTTTGCTGATCAAAATAATTTAGAAAAGAGTCTAAGGAGTCAACAAGTTGTTGGTCTGTGGAATAGATTGCACCACCAGATAAAATATATCCCCACCAAAAAGATGGAGTCATTTCATTAGGTATAACCTCCTGTAATTTAAGGATATTTTGTTCATGCTTTCCATTGAAGTCAATATGCGCTTCAATTTGATAATATTTAACTAAAAACGAGAATGCAGTTTCTCGTATTTGGGGTGCTGGTTCAGCAACTAATCTAATAATTGACGATAAAGTATTAGTGATTATTACTTTTTCTAGAGATAAGAACAGCTCAAAATTATTAATAATCAAATTCAAAGCACTATAACGAACTAATCTCCCCACGTCACCCTGTTCTGTAATAGTGTAATCATCAAGGAAGTGTGTTAATAAGGTTAATAAGTTGTCTTTATCATCTTCTTCTAGCATTTCTTGTAAATTTCCATCTAGTGAGTCCAAAATGGCGGATTTTGAGCTGCAAGTAAGATGTGGAAGTACTTGGTTAAATATATGTAAAAATTTCTCTGATCGAATAAATGGTAATGAAGAGTTAATAAAATGGTTATTAAGTCTTAAGAATTTGGTAAATTCATTCCAAAAGTATTCCATTGTTACATTCGAATCAAAACCTGAGTTCTTCGAAAGGTTTGATATTATAAAGTTACATTTTTCATTGATAACATCAAACCCAAAGAAATCTGTATTAGTAGAGCGAAGAATATGGAAAAATAATCTGCAGTCATTTGTAGAAAAGCAATAGTTATTATTTTTAGATAACTGATAAGTCCAAAATTCAAACATCGTAAGGAAAATGAAATGCTCATCATATGATGGCTTCTTTTTAAATGAATCCAGTAAAATTTGGCAAAGTGATCTTTGAATTAATAAAATGGTATCTGAAAGGCTATTCAAATCCAGTTTTAGTAACAAGTATAATAGTTTTGATTGTTGGGTTTTGGTCATAGAATTTCTAGAACTCACAATTTCTAGTAGCCTTTCTTTACAAGAAAAAGTATCTAAAATTTGAGCTGGATATGTTGTAGTTATATTCATCAATGCTGTTATAGCGACTACCACATTTTCCATTTGGAGGTTTTCAAGTATACCGAAATTCAGTAACCAATTTAAGATGAAGTGGAAAAACTGAGGATATTCGACACTAAATATTGAGTATAACTTATGGAGGTTGTCTGAAAAGGATGTCTTTAGGTCGAATATTGGTAATTGAATAAGCTCAAGAATAGCGTGGTTATTTAATATTTTTGAACCTTTACGACCAAGGGCTTCTTGAAGTGCTGCGTTGGCAGATTTTCTGATCAAGAAGTCGTGATCAAATAGTGAAGATATCAGGAGATGTAAAACTATTGGCGATATCATTTCAGGATCTACATTTTGACATCGGGAGAGAGACCAGCAAATAAAATTGGATGCATCACGTATTTGTTTACCGCTTATCACGTTCAATCTCTTTTGTTGAAATCTGGAAGCTTGTGGTATAATTTTGAGGATAATGTCGTTAATAAGCGATGGCAGCTCGCTGTTAATGGTGTTCATATTGAATGCAATTATTAGTAATAGGGTGTGTAGTTTATCCGTATCAATATTATCCCATGATTGATTGTTGAACATGACAATAACCTCACGTATCCTTGATTGCAACAAGTCCGGTAATATATCTTCGGCTTCTACTTTTTGCAATAAGATGTCTATAATCTTTCTATAGGAGTTTGCCAAAGCAAATCTGACTTCTGAGAATCTCGAGTCTAGGTTATTTAAGTACCAGGATATCAAATCCTCGATCTTTTCCCAATCTCTGTTATATAGGAACATTCTAGCCAGTTTTGGGAAAATTTTAGTTAGCAATATAGCGCTTCTTTCTGAGACCAGCAGTTTTTTGGATTGGTGTATTGATATTACAGCGACTATATTTACGAGGTCCTCGTGTTTAGCATATTTCTCGAAATGTAGATTGCTCTTGTTGATTATTTTGAGCACATTGTATATGGTTAATAGTTCGTTGTAACTAATGTTGTTTTTGGAGATTTCCAAGTCTTTACAGTACTGGTCCATTAACGATCCGTTTTTCACTATTAGTTCAGCTTTGATTCTTGCGATTATGGGCAGCAATGTCAAGAAATGCTGGTTCTGGGACTGAAACTGTGTTACGAATGTGAGCAAAGCGGTGTCGCCTTGTAATATCAGCGGGGACATGGCCAGTAGTTGCAGCCAGCTGAACAAAAGGTAGAGGTAGTGCCAGTTGTTTTCGTTGGGTAGCAGCGTGTGAGAGTTGTTGATCGCGCACAGTATCTGATCCAGTAAGTACACATCTGACGGCAGCTGCACACATGTTCTCTTCTGCGAGCACACCTTGGACAAGTTATAGAAAACGGTAGACACACGCAATTGCCCTTCAATGGGCAATTCAAAGAACCCCGAGGTCCTGAGCTTGATGAGACCACTCAACCTGCCACTGAGTGCCGATGGGTCCTGCTGGAACTCATCAATCACCTTTACCAACGCATTGATATCGCACCCATCAATGTCCTTGATACCATCCTCAATAACTTGAAGTCTATCCATTGTGCTTGCCCTCTATTTGTAAAGTAAATATATTGTTTGAAAATACACGTGATCCCTCTATATAAAAAACAAACGCGCTTCCCTCGATTGAACGCGATTAAATTTCGAATATCCACGTGACCCTTCCACAAGAAGAAGAAGAAGCTTTAACGGTCCACGGAACCGTAAGAAAATTTTTTTTTTGATTCCGGGGAGGGGAGGGGTTGGAAAAAAGGGATCGGCAAGGGAAATGATGAGTTATCGTAATTATTTTTAGGGGAGAGGGAGAGGCTGGAATTAAGATGGTGGGGGGGTTTACCATATTTTTTTTTTGGGTCTCGGTTTCTTTGATTTTTTTTACCCTGGGATTTCAATACGCTGTGGAAATAAATCCAAAAAAAATTTCTAATAAGAGAGCTTCTCTTCCCCCCCCTTCACAGAGGACCTCCCTTGTAACAAATTCTATTTTTTAAAGAGGAAGAGATAAAATAGAGGAAATTATAACAACATTGTCTGACTCAAGGCCCAGTAAGAGGAGGAAAGTCATGGAATCGCATCATAAGGACACGCAGAGGTCTACGTTGTTGACGCAGAGGTCAACTGTTTCGAAGGGGAAATACTCTTTGCAGGACTTCCAGATTATGCGGACGTTGGGTACTGGTTCTTTTGGTCGTGTGCACTTGGTGAGGTCGGTGCACAATGGGCGGTACTATGCCATAAAGGTGTTGAAGAAGGCGCAGGTGGTGCGGATGAAGCAGATCGAGCATACAAACGACGAGAGACGGATGTTGAAGCTTGTGGAGCACCCCTTCTTGATTAGGATGTGGGGTACTTTCCAGGATTCGAGGAATTTGTTCATGGTCATGGACTACATCGAGGGTGGTGAGCTGTTTACACTGTTGAGGAAGTCGCAGCGGTTCCCAAACCCAGTTGCCAAGTTCTATGCTGCCGAAGTAACACTGGCGTTGGAGTACTTGCATTTCCACAATATCATATACAGAGACCTGAAGCCTGAAAATATCTTGTTGGACAGAAACGGTCATATAAAGATTACTGACTTTGGCTTTGCCAAGGAAGTGGAGACAGTCACTTGGACATTGTGTGGTACTCCCGACTACATCGCACCTGAGGTGATTGCCACGAAACCTTACAATAAGTCCGTTGACTGGTGGTCTCTCGGTGTCCTGATTTATGAAATGTTGGCTGGATACACGCCATTTTATGACACAACCCCGATGAAAACTTACGAAAAGATTTTGCACGGTAAAGTAGTTTACCCACAGTTCTTTCACCCAGACGTTGTCGATCTTTTATCTAAGCTGCTAACAGCTGATTTGACTAGAAGAATAGGTAACTTACAAAAGGGTGCCCAGGATATCAAGGAACATCCATGGTTTGCTGAAGTCGTTTGGGAGAAATTACTTGCAAAGGACATCGAGACACCTTACGAACCTCCAATTACCTCAGGTGTTGGTGACACATCCCTATTTGACCAATACCCCGAAGAACAATTGGACTATGGTGTACAAGGACAAGACCCATACTCGAGTTATTTCACGGACTTTTAGGACAAATTTTTATACTTGCCTGAATATATTAAAACTTATCATAATCATTGGAAAATGGAATAATGTCTTTAAAAAAATAATTTAAATTGAATTTAAAAAAAAAAAAAATTTTATATACCAAATTCACACCAACCTTATTTTATGTAATCACTCTCTACTAATTACATTCTTAAATCTTCATTTCGTATTTTATCATAATGAACTGCAGAGATAATATTTTTACAATAATATATAAAATGTTTTTAAATCACTCGAAAATACATTAGATATAATACATAATTATTTCATTAACTATTAAATTTAGTATTTGATTAAAAAAAAAAAAAGAAAAAGAAAAAGAAAAAAGAAAAACTAGAAAAAAAGTATCTATATCTACCATAAACTAGAACAATTCGTTATTCTAGTTGAAAAATGTTTCGTAAGCTTCGTCAATTGGTTCCTTAACCATGATTTGTGATAAATCAGTGAATTTGTTAAAGTACTCACTTTGTTCAATGTTATCATCAAGATTTGCATTTAAGTCTGTAGCAGAATCAGTCATTGGAGAATTTGGTGAGGAGTTGTTCGGCATCTTTAAGTAATCATCAAGACTGGTTGAGCTTGTATCGGAGCCAATAGCTGCCATTAGTTCAGGGTCTAAAAGACTTTCGTCAACCACTTCATTAGAAGGTAATAGGTAAGTCATACCAAGGGGATCCTCTTGTGATGGTTGTTGCTTTTTTGTTTCCAATGGTTTGGACTTGTTAAACATTTCTGTAAAATCTATTTCATTGATGTTGTCGAAGTTGACAATGTTACAGTCTAAAGTATCAGCGTAAGTATCCTTTAGGAGCATATCCGTAAAGTATTTATCGCAATCATACTCCTCTATTTGGTTAATACCACAAGAAGTTAAATCATTTGGCGTTATAGTTTCCTCGAAATCTTCAGAATATTGATTTAGTGGCTGTAATATTCTGCTGTGCTTGTTCTCGGTTAGTTTGGATATTTTCTTTTTAGTTCTAGGCTTCCGCTTAGAAACTTTTGATTGCATGTTTATTATATTAGCAACATCTATTTCGTCTTTGATTTGGTCTGAATTTAGTGGCAGATAGACATTATTCAGTGTCTTAATTTCTTTTGTTAAACCACATTCACAGGAAACAATCTTGTTTTCTGGTAAGAGGCTTTCCAAGGGGAAATTTAGCTTATATTTGTATTCGAGTTCTTCAAATTTCTTCAAAGTCTCGCCGTCATTTCTATCCCTTAAATTCTTTTTAAACTTGGCATATTCATCTGAATGTGGGTTAAACTTAAGATCATGTGAATGACCATTATTTATAATGACGATGTTCCACTTTTTTAACTGAGAAGAGAACGTAGACCGTACTCTGAAGGGACATACACGTCTATTGGTATCTTCTGGTTCATCGGCTCTAAATTCTTTTGGTTCATGACTTCTATAGTCACTTGGCTTGCACTTGAATATTATCTTACTTTTATCTGATCTTTCTATAACGATATCGATACCCATAGGAAAAAACATCTTCTGTAACCATATCTTGATATCTATCTTTTCTGTGAAGTGCGGTACAGGATCCAGATGTATCAGTTTGTTTTCATTGTTAATCATGGCATCTTTCAAGTTGTCAGGCGTACTTGTTGACCTTTCGGCAGTAGATCTCCTTTGGACCTTTTTCTTCTCAACAAAGGTCATTATTGCAGTATTCTGTTTAAAATAACTGTAATGTTGTTACGTTAGTTGCTTTAATAATAAAATAATAAACACAGAAGGTAGTTATTAGTAAGCAAATCGCTAAAAGCTCTATCTTAGTTCTTGTACAAGTTTAGGTTCGCTTCTTTTTCAAAGGATGGAGGAGATAACTCTCGTCTTTGTAGTTGTTATATATATATATATATGTATGCTTATTGACTTTATAGTCTGGAATAGTTAGTTAAGAATACTCTTCTTTTTTAATTTTTTTCTTGTAAAGTTAATATTGTATTAATAATCAAGTTTTTGTACGTATGTTTTTAGCCTATGCACAGAAAAGCTCATGATATACTGAATGCCGTTTTTTATTGACAACTAAAATTTTCTTTCTTTCTTTTTTTTTTAAAATTTTTGCTTGTTCAGGGTCCTCAGAAAACAGAGCAGGAATATTTCACAATGGCTCTGAAAAAAAATGGGAGATAGAAACTATTCAGGTTGATGATTCTAGTTTTCGTAGAAACTTTCGTAGAGAAACGGTAGTAAGACTATCAAAAAAAATAAAAAATAGAAGCTTCCAAAAATTTTTTCCTGGTGAAAAATTTTTTGCCTGAAAAGCGGAAACGGGGTTCATATTTTTTTTTGAGAGAGAGGAAAACACACCAGAAGAACGGATCTCTACCCTCTCTACGGCTGTTTCTGTGTGTTTGTTCCTCCCATTGTTGATTTTGTTGTTATTGTTTTTTCAAATGTATAGTGATATACGCATTAAGTCCACCTTGATCTTTACGACAGGGGGGGATGCACGGTCTTTTTTGATTTGTTAGTGCTTTTTTTGCCTTTTCTTGCATTGAATATGGAGATTAGTAATTGCGTCTTTTACAAATTTGGAGAATTCCAAATTGAAAGATGGGACACTATAGGAAACCACGATCTCATTGGTGGGTTCTGTCATATCAGAGTCATCTTGACTTCTTTAGCTAGAAGGAGTCTTTTAGTTTGCTGTTTGGCGTGCGTCATTGTAAACTAACTCTGGATGCAACAGATGTAGATGTAAGAAGGGTAAATATTTTGACTGTGGTGTCTGGGTGTCAATTATTGAATACCAAGACAGAATCCTTATATCCGATCGGAAACGGAGATGACTCTATTCCGTTATCCGTATGCTAGGCACATATGCAAAGCATTTGGATATGCACTTTATTTTTTTTTTGGCCATTATGTGTCATGAATGGTGACATTTCAATTTGAAATTGGTAAATAGAGGTAAAAATATATGTGAAAGTGGTTGTTCTTGCAATTGAATATAAAGTATTTGAATATGTAAAGCGACTAAAAATTATGAAAAATATAAGATAAATAAAAAATGCAACAAGTGTCTCCTAACTAATGAGTGTAGGAGTTGAAAAACACAACTAAATTAAACAAGAAAACAAAAAGAAGGAATTAGAAAAGTCATTAAATCATATCTGGAATAGTCAAAAAAAAAAAGTTAAAATTGTATCGTTTCAAATCAGACGGTAACGTTAAAGTATCTGATTGATCCGTCATCGCAATGGATAGCTAATTGTGGTGGAGAGTTTTGTTGTGATTCTAGGACCGTCATTTGCTTGACTTTGCTGATATTGAACTTAGTTCTGATATCAATAAATCCCAAAGTGTACCATTCGTGGCTTCTAGTTGAATTTTGGTAAATTGTCAAAGACGTGCTGTACAAATGTTGTTGGGCCACTAAAAGATACTTATCATTTTGAAAAGATACCGCTTGGTATTGGTTGTCATTGTAATCTGCTAGAGAGAATACTGGTAAAACGTTAGTAACCTCCGTATAAGATGGGCCGTTAGACCTGATGCCGCGTCCGCGACTCAAGTGTGTGTCTGGGTTCAATGGAACAGAAATACCTCTTTCAGATGTAACCATGAAAAGGTGATCTCTATGAGGTAAAGGTTTGATATATCTTACCTTTTCTTCTGGCTTCAACCAGAATTTCACTTCATGATCAACTGGGAAATCTGCAGAATTAATCTGCAGAATGTTAGCGTAGTTCCATACTTGAACACCATTTGATAAAACAAATTGTGGAAAATTTAGCTCAGCGATAAATTGAGAGGAATCCAAATCAGCAAAATCTGAACTGTTGTAAGGAATATTGATCTTGTGAATAGAGCCATCGCTTAGTTTATTTAGTATTAGCCCTTCCTTGATGTTAAATGACAATGCATATTCTGGGAGCAAGGAGGCACTTACGTCCAATATACCGTTGTAACGAGCATTACTTCTAATTGGATGTGTACTAGTACGACTTTCGTAAATAATATCACTTGTGCTCCTTGAAAGCACAGAAACACCCGAAGGAGAGCCATGAGGACCGCCCCTAGAATCAACTCTGGTAGTAATAAGTATCACTTTTCCCGACTGGAAACCCATAAGAGTCTTGTAACTGTAGTTATCAATTTGAGCAGAATCGATAGTAGTTAGTTTATCTGAAGAGTCTATCATATCCTGATTCAAATGAACCTTGACATAAGTAGAATTCACAGTGTCGTAAAGATAAAACTCGTTGTATTGGTTAGTTTCTGTGAAGTATAGCCACAGAGTGTTGTTATAGTTCTTTTCTGACTTATAGCTAGATAGTTCAGGGATGGTAGCATTGTTATCGACAGTACGTGCGTTCTCAAGATTCCACCTGTCCATGGCAAAATCCCATTCGAAGTCGTCATATACTTCTCTGTCATCAGCAACATTTGAACTGTTAGTATTGTTAATAAAAGTAGTGTATAATTCCTGTCTTATAGCTGGAGATAATTGTTGTATTGGAATCACACCATTTCTTCTGTGTAGCGAACGTAGATCATTGACACCCGGATACACAACGGATGGAAATCTCTCTCTGATAAACTGGTCAAGATTTCTCTTCTGTGGCAGCTGTAGATCATTTAGATCTTCTTGATATAGTGTAATAGGCAAACCCATTATTAAATTAATGTTATTATTTGTAGTAGTAAAACGTTTAGAAAATTACTGTGGTATTTATTTTAAAGAAATGAAATATTTAAAGAATCAATTCAGTTTTTTTTTTTTTTTCAAAGGAAGTATTTCATCTTATATAGAAATCTTTTTTTTGTTTTTTTATTGTTTTTTTTTTTATTACTTGCTAAAAAGTCAGGAGAGGTTTAGCTGTCTATAATTTGAAGGTTATTACTTAAGTCTTGTCTGTATTTTGATGAGTTCCCTTTCTTTTTTTTATCCGTCTCTCATTCGAAGATCCATCCCTTTTAATAGCATACCCCCTACAAAAGACCCCCTTCTACATATATATCGTGGCCCCCTTCGTTTCTAAGGTTTATAGCCACCCCCCCGTTTTCCATCTCTTTATTTGTACACCATCGGAAAATTCGTTTCTTCTAGAAGCCCCGGAACAATTTACTTGAATGCATAGAACGCGGGGGGAGGTGAAATGCAATCACCCTCACAGACAGGTACGTAGAAGTGATTTTGTCCTCCGAAAAAGCGCTAAGATTTGGGAAAATAGAAGTGTAACAAATCCGTGCGGGAATATCTGTGTGAAGGACCCGAAAAAAAATTAAAAATAAAAAATAAAATGCGGGGGTGGTTCAAACGGGGAAAAAAAAACGAGTTGCTCGGTAAATAAATTTATGTCTCCTTTTTCCCTTGTTTTTTATTTGCTACTGCGTTTTACAAGGTTATCATCTCACTATCGAACCAATCCCCCCACCCCCGCAATCAATTTTATCTTGTACGGTGATATTATACTGCCCTTTCAGAGTTGACATGCTAGCGCCACATCTCCAACAGACAAATGAAAAAAAAAAAATTCTCCTTTTTTAAAACTACTTTTTTTGCCCTTCCCTCCCCCACGCAGTTTACGGTGTTAATGTTAATAAAAAGTCAATTGCGTAAGCTTGCTCTTTCGGCAATTGTAAAATTATCTCCTTCGCTATGCGAAATATGATCCGATCCATCTTTTTATACAATTATGTATGTGATAGTCAGGAGTTTACTGTCACCGCTACGCTAAGCGTGAACATATGTTTGTTACTGCAAATCGCGCTGCCCATTGAACGTAAAACTGTAAACAAAATTGTGCATTTACCCGGATATCGTATGATGCGTTTTCAATTCCAAAGACTGATGACTTGAAAGATATCCGAAAGCTATGAAGACAGGTAGATTAGCCGCCAGTGTGCTCACATTAATTAACTTGATAACTTAAATATCATGCTGTATTGAGAATAATATATAATTAGTTATATTCTTGAAAAAACACATCAAATTTTTATTTTTTTATTGATGGCGCTATATTCTATTACCTTTCATAAGTTATTTTGTCACTATTACAACAGATTGGTCTTCTTAAATTGTTGGGAAGTACACTGTTTTAGAACAGCTAATATTGAGACAAAAAATGTTGAAATTTACGTTTTGGAAATTTTGAATACTATTTCGGCAACTAACTTTTTAATTGAAATCACTGAGAGATACGATATAGTATCTGATTTAATTCCCAATTTTGAAACTGTACATAATATAATATTAGAAAACTATTTAGAGAGAGGCATTATAAAAAAGACGGATAGTAAAACTAAGGAGCAAGACTACTATACACAAAGCGCATGTGGCACGATAACTCTACAGCCATCCCCTTCTAAAGTTCAAGAACATACATCTGGTTCATCATACTTATTATATGGATCTATCGTGATGGTATCAACACATTTGCTGCTTCAACTCGTTACTAAACAACTACTCTTTCTGCTTGATGAACTATAAACTCTAATATTTTTATTATATCATTGCCGAAAATATTTTCGGCAGTTATACAAAGCTTAGCAATTGAAAGGTTGAAATAAATCCGTCAATACCCCCATGTAAGCCCATTGATTATTGTCAACTTCCAGCTTAGAAGTCTTTCTTTATTTTTTGACAAGGAGGAATAGGTATCATGTATCCTTTTAAGTTTATATGTAGATATTCTGTAATATTGTGTAATTTAGGCAGCATTTCTTATATATTAGTACTTATAATTTTAAAATTTGCTTCTGCTTTCGAGTTTTCCTTTACCCTAAGGTATGCACTACTCCGTTTTGATTTATTGATATCCGTTTCCTAATATTTTCTAGACAAGCAATTGTACAATAATTATTTTTATAACATAGGCTTACACAATATGACGAAAAATTTTAGAATATTGACATTTTTTATCGAAAATTGAGAACATGTTGTTGCCTTGAAATAATTCTAATAGTAGCTTATTTCTTTTTTTTAACCCGTCATAAATTCACCTTTGGTACCCGCTATTGTAAGCTTTTTTTCTCCTAGTGTTCTATCGAAGAAAGATACGTTTGTACATTGTATTTACTCGAAAGATTACTGTTTGTTGAGGTATTTAAAAATCTTTCATTTCGCAGGCTTTTCATTCCGTTATTGGATAGTGGTTAGCAAATCCAATAACGGTATGAGCTCTATATACACCAAATCTCAATTTATGAAATTTCTAGTTGAAGCCCTTTGCATGGATTTGACAATTCTAATGTTTCCAAACAAAGTTAAGTTTGTATGCGGTACTTGAATTGTTGTTCTTTTACTAAAGTTGATATTAATATATTACAATTAGGTTCGAAATTGATAAAAACAGAAATATGTAGGAACTAAGTAGATAGATTAAATATTAGTAGAAAAAAAATATGCATCGATATTTATGGAACCATAGTGTTCATGAATTAAGCAAGGTGGATTGCTTATTCAGTTATATTGTTTTTTAATTCTCTGCTATCGGCATAATAATCATCATACCAAAGATAATATTATCATTGAGTATCCTTTTATAATTACAGTGCAGAGTATTTTTAAGCCTTCCTACAGGCTTTAACAAGAGAAAAGAAATGAAAATTATTAACACTGCGAACATAGTAACCTGCCCGATGTATGTTATGGTACTATGTGTAATCATTCGCTGGTTAAGCAAATACAAACTTGTCTCACCAAACCAAGTACAATGGAAGCTGCATTGGTAGCATTATTGTTATGCTGTCCATGCTGCTGCTGCTGCTGATGATGATGTGATTGCTGATGATGGTGCTGTGATTGTTGATGATCGGGTTGATTATATTGTGGACCAGCATTTGCGTTGTAATAGTTTTGAGTCTGTGGCTTCGTATGAGCTGGTTCCACTGTACTAATCCTATCATCCTTCCATGTTTGTGGTATCTTGCTGTTATCGATTTGAACCACCACAACACCTTCATTTTTGCTAGGGATGTGATATTTAAGACCATTTTCTTCAAACAGGTCTATGGTCCCTTGTTTGACCTTCGATACATGGTTTTGGGAATGTACACCTTTACCAGTGATTACACGTAGCTCAGTTTCCCCATGTTCGGCCGCATGAACCATTCTCTTTTTTAAAATCCACATTGCTTCTTTAACATAAAGACCGTGTAGATCGATTTCGTTACTCGAGGAGTCTGCATTATTCTGTACAAAGACGTATTCGGCTGCTTGCATGTTTAGGTCATCGGCCTCAGCCAGCTTCTTTTTAGCCTTTTCACTTAGTTCGTGAGCTTTGGCCTTATCTCCACTCTTATAAGCCCTCTGAGACTCCTCGGCTAGTCTCTTTCTTGAGTTCATAGCATCGTTAGCTGCAGAACGAAGTCTCTGGTATTCTGGATCTACCGAATGGTTGTAATCGACACCCTGCTGTTTTCTTCTAACATCAACATCCATTTTTCCACCTTTTGTATCTATTGTTTTCAGTAATACTACAGGAGCTGAGACAAAAACAGCTAAATTAACACCGAGAGCAAGTACCCAGATACAGATCAGAACACACTTGATGAAGATGAGTCTAATAAATTGGTTTGTTGTCCTGACCCTTCCATCAACCCAATTTTTCAGCCCCAGTCGTCTCCGGGACAACAATCCGAAAGGCAACAAAGGCGACAAGCGAGAAAAAATTGTTCCAGTTCACCTTTGCAAAAATTTAATTAGAGAATGTTTTAAAAAAACAGTTTTCTTAGGGAAGGCTTGTTTTTATGGCACAGTAATCATTTAGTAGACTATAGCTCAAAAAGTTAAATAGATATATGTCTCGTAGTATTGAGCTGTTGTTGTTTAAGAAAAACTATCGATGAGTTACAGTATTTTTTACAATAGAAGAATAAAGAAAACAAAAAGAGTAAAATAACTTGACATTATATACAAGTAATAGATCATTTGTGACTGAGGCAATTTCTTTTTTTTTTATTTTTTTGTTTGATCTGTATTATTAGTAGTTTTCTCCAATATGTGCCTGACAAACAAGCAAGCGATGTATGCGAACATAGCACCCTGTCTTTCCTATCTGGGTATTCATGCGTTCGCAAAAGGGAAGCAGTTTTCGCATCAGGAAATTAAGACGCATGATGGAGGGGGAGAGGGCATCGCGTTGTTTACAAATTGATCAAAAGTGAAAACATAAATAGAGGCTTTAGTTAACTTGAAAGCCTACTCGGTAATTTCTACTGGATGGTCTACGGTTTGTTATGGTAACTGCCCATCGCATCAAAAAATCAAGACCTAACTCACGAAAATAGCTGAACAAAGGGAGAGTGCCTGCGAGATCTTTGTGAGATCTCCGCCTATGGAAAAAATAGAAAATGGAACACAATTTTCTACATTGAAAATACCGTACAACCGTCTGTTTTCTTAGATGTTCCTTTTTTTTTTTTTTTGGTATGGAAGTATTTTTCAACAGTCACAATTAATATAACTTAACATCCTTACACCCTCTTTTAAAATTTTTTTCTGAGGGTCCTGGATTTTGTTCCAATTTCCTATTTGGAATACTTACATCATCTTCGACGCAAAACCCTGGCTACTGGTGAAAAATTTATCTTTTTTTCATTTTTTTTCACATTGATTGAGACTTAATATAAATAGGTTTCAATTATTAGCATTGGAAGTAACACTTCTCTCTTTTATTAACTTTTGACTATTCTCGAAAAGATAACCACAACCCAATAAGAACCAACAATGGCTGCTGAGTATGTCTAATTTTTTTTATCCAATTCCAATTTTGTTAAAAATTGAAATGGAAGAACCAATAGAAGAAAGTTACATCATGGAAAAACATCCATGAGAATATTCCAAATATATTATCCAAAATGTTATTATTTTAACTAGTATGTCTAAATATAAGGAATTTCCTTATATCAATTTGAACAATAGAAGAAATTATTCTTTAATTTGTTCAAATAAAATCCCAAATATCCTGTTCTCTTGTGACAGGCGAAAGTATCACTCGTTGATCAAATGCACTCTTGCATTTTAAAATCACCAAGAAAGATTGTTTAAATGTACGCTTTCAACTGATTTGGTCTCCAGTATACTTCCGTTTTTTGGGATAACCTCATCGAATGAAAAGTGGTGTTTTTTCAGTTCCATGTAACTTTTCTTAACAATAATGCGTAATCATTATTTTATTTTTGAAATGATGATGCGTTCTGTATAAATAAAAGAGTTCACTTTTGCTAACAATTATCTTATTGACTTATTTATTTCCGATATTTGATGGAAGAATATTTTTGATATTCATTCCAGAAGACAAGGGATAAATAATCTTAATTGATTATTATGTATAGAAAGATCCTAAAACCAGAAACCCAATTGAAGAAGGCTAAGTACGACGAAAAGAAGTCCGAAGAATTCTTGAAGGCTAGAGCTGCTCGTAGAGTTGCTAACAAGCAAAAGAGAGCTGCCATCTTGGAAAGAAACGCTGCTTACCAAAAGGAGTACGAAGCTGCTGAAAGAGCCGTTATCGATGCTAAGCGTGAAGCCAAGGCTGCTGGTTCTTACTACGTTGAAGCTCAACCAAAGTTGGTCTTCGTTGTCAGAATCAAGGGTATCAACAAGATCCCACCTAAGCCAAGAAAGGTTTTGCAATTGTTGAGATTGGTTCAAATTAACTCTGGTACCTTCGTCAAGGTCACCAAGGCTACTTCTGAATTGTTGAAGTTGATTGAACCATACGTTGCTTACGGTTACCCATCTTACTCTACCGTTAGACAATTGGTCTACAAGAGAGGTTTCGGTAAGATCAACAAGCAAAGAATTGCTTTGTCCGACAACGCTATCGTCGAAGCTAACTTGGGTAAGTACGGTATCTTGTCCATCGATGACTTGATTCACGAAATCGTCACCGTGGGTCCACACTTCAAGCAAGCTAACAACTTCTTGTGGCCATTCAAGTTGTCCAATCCAAACGGTGGTTGGGGTGTTCCAAGAAAGTTCAAGCACTTTATCCAAGGTGGTGCTTTCGGTAACAGAGAACAATTCATCAACAAGTTGGTTAAGGCCATGAACTAAACTATATAGTATTAAAGCATTAATTTCTTTATCATATTAACCTTTTTTACTCTTATTTTCTGACCTTAATTATATTTTTTGTTACTTTTTTCAAAAATCTATCCAATTCAAATATTCCCCACATATCCCCAATTTATTTAAACTTACGTAATGACAATTTTAATGTACAATAGAAATACTTTCGTTATTCCTTTTTCAAAAGCTTCTATAACAATAATTATGGAGTCGTTCAATTATTGGTATTTGCGAAGTGTGCTCGTCACTTCGTCACAGTTTGCGTTTTGTTAAAAAAAGCATTGAAAATCTTGAGAAGTGGGTCAAAATGGCACAATGAAAAGGGTAAGGAGAGCAAAGACTTGAAATAACGAGAGCTGCTAACATATCACTGTATTGAATAATAGCGAAATTACTTAATTTATAACATTTTTATGATTATAGCGTCAATAACGGTTTGATTTTACCACCAATTTGCTAGATTAAGAAACAAGGTTTTTGTAAGGTTTTGTGATTTTTACACCTTAAGAAAGAAATCGAATTTGGAGACAGCAGGAATATCATTGGAACAGTTTGCATGAAAATATAGCTGCCACTCTAGAACTACTCCGTTAACACTTATAAGCATAAAACTAACATAAATATAAAGAATGTTTAACATGAAAGATGCATTTAACAGGTTGAAGACTACGTGGAGCAATTCAGAATCCTCGCAAGAGCCTATGGAACGACGTAGCACATACCCATTGACTTCATCTTCAAAAATGAAATCAGATAACAAAACATATGTTCATGATGATGATAGTTTACCACCTGTGACTTTACTGGGATACGCTCCCAAAACCAAAAATAGACTATTAAATCCGGAGATGTGTGATGAACTGCGACCTCTAATGCCAACACGTATACAACTATATCAGGAATGGACTCTTCTATATAGTTTAGAGCAGCATGGTGCTTCGCTGCACTCATTATACGAAAGGGTCAAACCAGATTCGAGCGTTCCAAGGAGAGTTGGCTATGTCTTAGTTATTAAGGATAGGAAAAACAGTATATTTGGAGCATATTCTAATGAAGCCTTCCATCCTAACGAACATATGAGGTACAGCGGAAATGGTGAATGTTTTCTATGGAAAATGGATAATGTTCATGAGCGGGTACTGAAACCCAGTAATTCAGAAGACCTAATAGATAAAGAGCCTAATCTAATTGATCTTGATGATGATAAAAACGAAAATAAGATTAATGATGAAAAACAATTAAAGACCGAAGAAAGTCAAAACTCAAAAATGTCTTGGAAGCTATGTGCATATCCTTACACTGGAGCTAATGAATTCATGATTTACTGTACTTCCAAATTTCTATCTATGGGAGCTGGAGATGGTCATTATGGTTTATGGTGTGATGATAGTTTAATGAGAGGAGTTACCAACCCAACACAGACTTATGGTAACGATATCCTCAGCAAAGAAGGGAAAAAGTTCTCAGTTTTGGGCCTTGAAGTGTGGAGAGTAGGCTAAATTATATGATAGACATTAACACCAACAAGATATTATTCTTAATTTCAAACTATTTTCAAACTAATATGGCTATATTTATTTAACGAAACTTATAATTTAAAATATATATTATTTTATTTTTTTAATCAGAGAAGAAGATTACGATGGTCTTTAATTTCGACATCACGTCCTAGAGTTTTAAATAGTGCGTTTTGGAAAATATACATGTAAAATATTTTCAGGCTTATAATCATAGAATTAATGTTTGAATAACACATTGGTTATTGTTATATATTGATTTTCACGTGACCTCGCACTATAAGGTGTGAGGTCTTTTTTCCGAGATTGAATGTTTCCTAGAAAATTTCTTGAATATTAAGGTTCCCATAATTGATAAGTTGTTCATTAGAAATTACTTCCTTCTGAGTTTTTTTACTGCTTACAAGGTGTTTGGTCAATTATTATCGTGCATTTTACAATTGAGGACATATTTTGATATAAATTCATATTCAGATCAAAAGTCATAAAAATATGACCTCGCTATATGCACCTTCAGCAGATGATGTTAAACAAAGATTGAGGCCCTTTGGTTTCTTTTTTGAGAAGTCATTGAAAGATTTAATTAAGGGAATTAGAAGTAATAATGACACACCAGAAAAATTGGAAAAGTTCTTTACTGAGGTATTGAGTGAATGCAGAAAGGAGGCCAACTCTCCAGACATGAACTTAAAAACCAATGCAATTTTGAAGCTAGCATATCTCGAAATGTATGGTTTTGATATGTCATGGGCCAATTTTCAAGTTCTTGAGGTTATGAGCAGTTCAAAACTACAGCAAAAGAGAGTAGGGTATTTAGCAGCGTCTCAATGCTTTCACGAAGATTCGGATGTTTTGATGTTAGCCACCAACTTACTTCGAAAGGATCTCAAATATGGGAGGGATAATGATATTGTCAAAGTTGGTATAGCACTGAGTGGTTTAACATCCATGATCACACCTTCTTTGGCAGCAGATGTTACTGATGATCTATTCACAATGTTAACCAGTTCGAGGCCATATATTAGAAAGAAAGCTGTTACTGCATTATATAAAGTGTTCCTAGAGTATCCTGAGGCACTTCGAGATAATTTCGATAAGTTTTCCGAAATGCTACAAGATGATGATCTGTCTGTTGTATCTGCTACAGTTAGTGTAATATGTGAGTTATCTAAAAAGAATCCAAAACCATTCATTGTTTTGTCTCCCCTATTGTATGAGATTTTAACTACTATTGATAATAACTGGATCATTATTAGGCTATTGAAATTGTTTAAAAATCTATCAGTTGTTGAAGAGAAACTTCGGCCAAAGTTATTACCGAAGATGTTAGAACTAATGGAATCGACACAAGCTACATCAGTTCTTTATGAATCAATAAATTGTATTGTTAAGGGTCAGATGCTAGAGTTTGATGATTATGGTACAGCAAAGATATGTCTTGAAACATTACATTCTTTCTGCTCGTCAGCAGATGCCAATTTGAGGTATATTAGTTGTGTCCTGTTTTATAAGATAGGGAAAATAAACCCATATTTTATTGCTCAATATTCTGAATTAATAATAAGGCTTTTATCAGATATTGATATTTCAATCAGATCCAAGGCATTGGAGTTATTAATAGGAATTGTTGACGAAGATAATATAAGAGAAATTATTTCACTACTGTTAAGACAATTTGTGGATGAGGATATTATTTCAGTTAACGACAATAATTCAATGTTTAACCCTTCAAGAGACATTAAGATTGTTATCCCTGAATCATATAAGATAAAATTGGTAAAAACGATTTTGAAGGTCTGTGCAAATGAGACTTACAAAAATATCCCAGATTTTGAGTGGTATAATGCAGTATTGAAAGACCTTGCCATAATTTCCCAAGATATGTCGGATAAATCATTGGGTTTGGATATTGGTGAGCAACTGAGAAATATTTTGGTCAGAGTACCAGATGTTCGTGATGTAACAATTAGCAATATTATCAGTATTTTATTTGTTCCAACGATTGACCAACAACTAGGAACTATACTGGCAAATTGTATTTGGTGTGTAGGTGAGTATTCTTCTTATATTGAGAATGGTAACGAACTTGTAAAATTGTTAATTATGAAAGGTCTATCATTTGATGTTGATTTACAATCAATATTAGTTCCTGCAGTTGTAAAGATCTTTTCAACGTGGTCAAATGCAAAAAAGAATGTTGAAGATATTGATGAAGTTATTGAAATTTTAGATGGCATTATTGTATTCTTAGAGACCTTGGGAAACTCGAGCGATTTTGTTGTTCAGGAAAGATCATTTGAATTTTTGGAGTTACTAAAATTATGTAAAGAGGCACTTTTATCTTCTGAGGATGGCCTTCCGATGCTTTTGACGAATGTTCTACCTAGTTTATTCAACTCATATGAACTAAATCCTATCGCCTTAGGGACCCAGCAAACTCTCGAGCTTGATCCCTCGATTGATTTAGACACACCATTTTTAAATGAAACAGATATTAAAGTTATCTTAGAACAGCATAATATGACAGATGAGATTGATACAGATGAAAGTATTATGGAATCGAATGAAGCACAATATGAAGAAACATCGAGTGAAAATATTTCTTACACTGGTTCAAATAATACGCAAAAACATAATAATGGCCTCCAAAAAGTTGACATTGATCGCGAAGGTAACCCATTTTATTTAAAAAGAGAGGAACCAACTTCAGAAAAGAAATCTAATGAAAGTGATGATAATGATATGGTTTCCCGTTCTTCCAGCACTTATGATAAAGTAGATAAGATCACGATACAGACGAATTTGGACAAAATAAAGAAAAAGAAAAAGAAGAAGGTTGCTGTTATATACGATGAGGTTATTCATTCTCCCGGAAGTAATATATCTATTAGAGTTAAGAAGCAACCCACCCCTACAGACAAAACTTCGTCTCAGAAAATATCATTAAAGAAGCCCACTAAGTTAGAGACGTTTGACTTTGCCAATGATAGAACTATCGAATCTGGAACTAATGCGATGGATGCTGAACAACAGGATCAGCACGATTTGGAAGATTTAAGAAAGAAATTCATCGAACAAGAAATATCTGGTGATGGTTTAAACGAAGATGAGGTCGTGGTAATTAAAAAGAAAAAGAAATCAAAGAAGAAGGAAAAAGATGGAATCGAAAAAAAAAAGAAGAAGAAGAAGAAGAAGGATCCAGAACATGACGAGTGATGACTACGTAATAGAACAATGATACCGATTGTCGCGATGTCCCAAAGTAGAAAATCCAATCGTGTATAGAGGGCTAATAGATAGTTCCTGTAATCTGTATATATATTTATGTTGGTGTATATAAATGGACGTTAATATATTTTCTTTACTTTCACTGTTATTTAGTGAGCATTTTGATCAGTACAATTGCAAAAAAAAAAAAAAAATAGAAAATAAAAGAAAATAAAATAAACGCGATGAGGTAAGAATAGATCAAAAATAGGAAATGGTAAAAAGTCACGATCGAAAGGTACAGGCATTAGTTTTGCCATCTATCGTGATAGTATTTGTTGCTCAAGTTATTGATTTACACTGTATATGGTGTTCATGCGAAATCAACTAACTTCTAAAGCATTTTTTGCTTTAATTAACGATACAGACAAACAAAACTTATGGTTTCGTCATATATATTTTCTGTCAACAATCAGCGAAGAGATATGTCTTACAATCGGCAATGACTTTTTAATTGCATCAGCGATAAATGGAACTTATACCAGCTCCTGCAAAATCAAATTTGATAAAAAATTCTTTGATGATTTTGAATTTAGGCCTCATGAGATAGTGTTTGGTGAAGCTGGCCTTCAATCAGCCAAGGACCCCGTAGGAAATCTGCAAAAGTTGTACTCAATACTTATAAATGGTAAACATTTGACAACTATCTCAAAAATCTCTACAGAAACAGGTACAATTAATGAATTCATATTATCTATAGATAACACTTTATCTTGTTCAGAAGCTATGGCAAACAGACTTCTTGTTACAATTGAAATGGAGTCACTGATTCAGAAGGAATATAGTCCGCAGTTTACACCAACACTATATAACCCTTTGTTAGTGGATCTCAAGTATAAAAGGAAATTTGTTGATGTCTTCGGAACAACTGAAACCAGATCTGCCAATGAGGGACCAATTGATCCAAAGTTAGAAGAGGTTTGTAATTCGATTGAAGCTGGTCTTTCAAAAGAATTGTTTTGCGATGCAATTGCCAATGAACCACGACAAGGTAGCTATAAAAGCTTTGATGAGATTAATTACATTTGTTGTGATCAAGCTTTACTAAAGAACTTTATAGAAAACTGCAATACTTCTCTAACGGATGAGATAAAATTACAAGTTGACACAAGACGAATGATAATGACAGCATTTACAAAGGCGATTTACGGTAAAGGGAATGATATTCTTAAAAGCGCTATATCAATGAGTAATACCATCGCTTTAACGACATTAGAGCATTGCTCCCTCTTCTGGGTAGAGGATGATGCACCGAACAGTAATAGATCAGAAAAACAGATTAAAACTATTGTTTTTAAGTCCAAGGATTTCAAGAATTTTGTCGGTGTCAATTCGTATTCAAGACAGAACGTATATTCAGGTGGATATATGAATATATGGTTTTGTAATCCTGGGGATCCTATTCTCATAGAATTAGACAAAGAAAATGTTCGTTTCCAGCTATTACAAGTTACTGATTCAACATCCAAATCTACTTCAGTGCAAAACGATATGGGCGGCGCGGTTTCCAGAAACATGACATCGACCCAACCCTCTAGTGCCACACCATTAAAAACTATGGCCCCACCGATCCAGCGAAGTATTTCTATAAAGAAGGAATTCAGAAATTCACCACTTAGATCAATTCTGCCTACTGATAAAGGTGGAGACTATCTATCCAGTTCTGCAACACCAAAAAGAAAACTATTTGTTCGTGATGACTCTTCTGATGAAGACAATGATTATTCGGATAATCATAATCCACTTTCCGAACCTATAAATAATGATATACCAGACCTGGAACGCAGGGATGGTCTTGTGGATATGCAAAGGAAAGAAAATAAGGCAATTTCTGGATCAAACGCACAGGTTAAAGTTCATAGAAGTAACACCGTTATTGAATGGGGGTCTCGTAACACAGTAAAAGGAAATAGTAGATCATCGCACAATGATACAGAAACGCTGAAGAATCAACGTAAAAGACTGATGGAAGAAGAAAGAGATGGTATTGACACGAGAAAACAGCAGAAACAACATGACACTGAGCCAATGGGGCCAACTCAGCCAGATCTTCCAAAGGGCTTATTAGATTAAAAAGTAATCCTTTCTGCGGCAGGAAAAAACAGCTATATTTACATGAATGGTTGGTCATAATGTTTTCACTGTTATCACTGCATTTTTGTTTCTTTCTTTTTTTATTTTGATTTTTCGCAAAGCTCATCGCATCGGAAAAAAATTTTATATGATCAGGTTTTAAGGTTGGTTTATTTTAGAGTAATACCTAGTAATTATAGGTATAGAGGAAATTAATTGAATCTAATATAAATTCCATTACCCATTATTGATTGCGTTAATAAAACATGAATTATGATGATGAAGATGACTATGATCCTACAGCTAATATCCCAAAACCAAGTTATTCAGGGACTCTTGAAGATGCAGATGGGCACGTAAATAAAAGGATCAAAATTGATGAGCAAACTCCGTATCAGAACAATATGAATCCTCCAATAAATTATGGGAATCAATATCCATATTATCCAAACATGGCTGTTAATCAACAGCCTTATATGGCGTATGGGCAGCAGATGCAACAGATGCCATCGTACTATAATAATTTTCAATGGAGTATTCCTCAGCAGACACAACAGATGCATAATCAACCACCCATGCAAGCTTTCCAACAAAATTTTAACTATGCTCAGCCTATTTCGCATGAAACACTCAAATTATATGATAATTACGGAGCAGTTAATGCACCGCAGCCATATATGGAGAGAAATGTTAATAAAACTAAAAATGAATTTAAATCTACAAATAACACAAGCATAAAAAAGAAAGATAATACAACTAAAAAACAACCAGAAACAACGAAAATATCACCAAAAGAAGTGCAACCTGATGAGCAAGAGGAGAAGAATGACTCTCTGGATATTGATGACACGATCATCGACGAGTCTTTTCTTAATAGTGAGTCAAAAAATGGTAATAAGGTATTGATCCCAGGAACATCGATTACCTTAGAAACAGATGAGGATATTGAGAAATGGAAAGAAGAGAGGAGAAAGATGTGGTTATTACGTATTTCGAATAAGAGAAAGGAGCATATGGAAAAGATGGGCATAAAAGAAGAGGATATTCGGAAAACAGGAAATCCATTGAGGGAATCTAAAAAGGAGCAACAATTTATAAAGAATATACAAGCACAGGTTACACGATCTAATCCTAAGGCAAACCTTAATATCAAGCTTGTTCAACGTGGCTTTGCTGAAGAAAATGCCAAGTTGTTAGACTTCATAGTTGAATTGGGTGATTGTGGTTTCCTAGAGTATGAACTTACACAAGAAGAAAAGGACAAACTATTTGGTGGGTCATTAAATAACAGTAATAACAACAATACCCGTAATTTCAATAGAGGTAGGAGACCATATAATCAAAGGCCGCATGGTAACAATGAAGGTAGTCGATATAATCAAGGGCCACCAAAACAACCTTGATCTGCTTTATGAGCTTATGAGTGATTTAAGAACGACTGCTTACGTTTGGATTATTCATGTCTCTGTCAAAAGTCTGCTTACTACAGTAGTCAATGCAGCCCCGAAGAATGATCCTATAAGCATTCCTTCAAAGTATCTATTGGAAGTCTTCCTTAGATGATTATTCTTTTGGTCTATCTTTCTATGAGAGTGTTTGGTGGTATGAGTACACTTATTCCTCTTAATTCTTTTCGATTGAGTCTTTTTTGGCTTCAAATTTAATCTGACCAATCTCTTCTGGAGGAGAACATTGGTAGATTTTTTATTATCAGTGGCCTTTATGCTAGGATCGGAACATTCTATAGTTATAGCTTGATGTGTCTTATCTGCAATTGAATTCATGCTACTATTATATGTGGCATATTAATATTTGGAAATGAAGCAACAAAATTAATTTTCAATTTAGTTTATTTATTTAATTCTAATAGCATGCTTAGGAAAAATTTTATAGAACTCTATTAACAGTAGAAAGCTCATTAAATATCAAGATTACTTAGATATGTGTTTCAGCTTCAAACGGTTTGAGCTTCAAATAATTGCATCTAATGACTATAGGGAATGTTGAAATTTCTAAAATAATGCTATATAAATGTTAGTTAAAGTTTCAGCCTCAAAAAAAAAAAAAAAAAATAAAAAAAAATAAATAAGAATAACAAAAGATAAAAGTTAATGCATAAATGACTTTAGATTAATTTCAAAATAATGAATTTATAGGTAATGCAGTATTCTCCTGAAGGGAAAATTACATAATACAACAATCTGATTTGGATTCCTTTGAAGATTTGGATCCTGATTTCTGCTCTGGTACCCTTTTAGATGATCCCTTACTTTTACTTATTGTATTTTTTACATTAAGCTCACCATTAACCTTCTTCATTTGGGTAGACTTCATCTTGTTGGAACTAGGATCATTTCTGGATTTCCTTTTTGGTTTCTTATTAGGTTTGTTAGTTCTGCTGGAGTTTAATCGTTTTTCTTCTTCCATTTGAAGTTGCCTAGCATATTTTTCATCCTCACTCATCTGTGCTTGTTCCATTGCCTGTTCTATAGAATTAACTTCATCATATGTATTTTCATCCAGTTTTGCTGCTTCAAATGTACTATCATAAAACGTATCATCAGAGCCATCTATGGAACCCATGCATTCCCAAACAATATCTCTGCATGATTTAAATCCTAAATCAGTTACCAGTGCATAAAGTTTATTGTTATATTTGGTTATTGTAGAGAAATGGTCATTACGGAATAATATGGCAAGGTCACCGTCCTCCAAGATTGACCTAATATGGACTAGACCCTCATCGGTCAGCTGTGTAAGAGACTCCTGAAGAAATGCTTGCACTATTTCTGCCTCTTGAAGGATTTGTTTGTTTTCCTCTTTTTCCGTGTCTTGGCCATCCTGTATATCAACGACTTGAGTTAAAAGCTGTTGACTATCTTCGTAAGTAAATTTATTAACTTCTTTATTAAGGGACACCCATCCGTGTAATATATCAATCTTAAACAACTTAAATAGTGACATTTCCATAGTATCTTCAAACGTCCCATCAAATTGAGGATTGATATTCAGTCCCGTATGTAACTGTGGCAGGATTGCCAGTATATGTGAGAGGCTCTTATCCTCAGTTTCACCATTGGCATTCGCCAGAGCTATGTTTGCCAATACAGTCAACAGATCATCCAGCAATACTTGTGACCTTGTATTTTGCATTAATTTCACTAACTCCGAATTGCTTGATGCCTGTTTGGGGTCTAGCAACAGCACATTACACAACGCTACCAATGCACAAGGCCCATTCTCGTTCTGCAGCAGTATCCTATGGTCAGCACCGTTGTAAGTCACTAACTTTGTATCAAAATTCATTTTTATACTGAGTAGTTATCATTTAAAAATAAGCATCCCAAACATTTTTGCAACCTTCCCCTAGCTTTGGTGTTTTTATGATTTTTTGGTTCCTCTTTCATTGTTATATTACCCGAATGTGTGTTTTTCAATTAAATTAAGGTTATTATTATTAACAGAAATTACAGAGAATTAATAAATAGTATAAATAAGAAAAAAATGTCTATTGTTTTCGAGTACCTGTCTCGATAATGCAAAGAAATCAAGTTTGGGGTGTTTTGAGATCAAACTAGTCATTCTTGTATAAATAAGTAATATCACAATTTGTTGTTTAAAGTTTTGTCATGGAATATATTATCTTGTAAAAGTCTTTTTGATATCTTCGTCAACTTTCTTCTTTTCTTCTGGTGAGTCCAAATCCAACGTGTGTGCAGGACACGGTAGAAAAGAACCAATAGCCACAGAAGAGAAAGCTATCAGAAACGTTGAGAAGTATAAGTTATTCATCAACCTGTTCCTAGCAACAGCTCTCATTGTGTTATTGTTGTTGTTATTATATTTTTTTGTTGTCTTTGGTTCCCCAATACCACAAAGCGCAAATTAAAAGAATAGATATTTGCTCGAAATGTAGGATATAGCATATTATATATAAGTTTGGTGTTGGTGTCATCCTCGAAAAGACCCTTCTGTCCCAATCCCAATCCCCCCACACAAAATGAAGCATAAACAGCTTTAAAGCAGCCAATCACCGCACGACAAGAAGAAAAAAATTTTTTTTGCGGCCGGTGTCTCCGAAGCCCAGTTTGGCAGTACGAAATGCTTTTTTTTTTTGAGGGGGGGAAGGGGCTCGAGGTGGGGGGAGGGAAGGCCTTGATGTGCATTATTTTCTAGGGGTAGTCTTGATCGGGCAGGGTAATTTATATACAGGTTAGAGAGAGACAGCTTGTAGTCATCCATTATCACAACAATGCATTAGGGCAGAATATTTATATATGGATCATGGGCTTTATAACGATCTATTCAATAAATGATGTCGTTACTTGTTCTTAACAAAGGGACTTGTGATCACCAAAAACTTCGTGAGCCCTGTTGTGCTTTTTTTGCTTCTTACAATAGAGCATAAGCGGTAGTAGGGAAATAGGTATATCTCGGCATACGTTTGATCAGATGCATATGATCAGGTAGGGTAAATATATATCTCGGCATACGTGGATCAGAAGCATATGATCTAGCAGGGTAAATATATTTATCTCGGCATACGTTTAGTCACAGGTATATGACCAGACAGGGTAAAATATATATCTCGCCATACGTAGATAACGGGCATTTAATCTGGTAGGGTAAATGAAGTTTCACGGACTTAAGAAAAACTAAAAAAAAATAAACATTAGTTATATCCGGTTTTCTCCGTGATCTTATCTCCAGAACTATGCGTGAATTCACGGATATGTAATCTAATATCCGTGTTAACTCCTTAATCCTTACTAAAGCCAAAAAAAATGCACATAAAGTGTGAAAGGCATAAAATGCCGGTAATCTAAAAAAAGAAAAGCTCTTGGGGGAATTGATCTTGGCTGATAGTCTTCATGTGGTTATGCAGCACAACCATAAGGTAATTTCTCCGTCATAGCTACATCTCCGTGTATTTACGTGTATTTACATGGATACATAACCTGATATCCGTATAACTCCTTAACCCTTGCTAAAAGCCAAAAATTGCATATAATGTGTGAAATGCATAAAAATGCCGTGGATTCTTAAAAGAAAACAACCTTGGAGGATTGTTCTTTGCTGATAGTCTTCATGTGGTTATGCAGCACAACCATAAGGTAATTTCTCCGTCATAGCTACATCTCCGTGTATTTACGTGTATTTACATGGATACATAACCTGATATCCGTATAACTCCTTAACCCTTGCTAAAAGCCAAAAATTGCATATAATGTGTGAAATGCATAAAAATGCCGTGGATTCTTAAAAGAAAACAACCTTGGAGGATTGTTCTTTGCTGATAGTCTTCATGTGGTTATGCAGCACAACCATAAGGTAATTTCTCCGTCATAGCTACATCTCCGTGTATTTACGTGTATTTACATGGATACATAACCTGATATCCGTATAACTCCTTAACCCTTGCTAAAAGCCAAAAATTGCATATAATGTGTGAAATGCATAAAAATGCCGTGGATTCTTAAAAGAAAACAACCTTGGAGGATTGTTCTTTGCTGATAGTCATCATGTGATTATGCAGCATGACCATAAGGTGATTTCTCGTTATCGTTTTATATTAGGTAATGCAACATCACATGTTACGAAATTTGTACTTTCTCCGACAGTGATGTAAATTACAAATCCTGTTTAGCGGATTTCTTTCTTTTTTTTTTCTTCCCTTGTTTTTATTTTTTTAAGCAATGGCTTGATGAAAAATTCCGAATTCTTAATAAAGCTATATAATGTGAAGGCTATTCTTGTTTTTGATCTGTTTTTGGGTTTGTGTTTTTGCTTTGTTTTGATCTTTAGACTGTAATAATAAAATCAAAGCAATAACCAAAAAAGATGAGTGTTTCCGAATTGTCATTTGACGGAGAAGCTCAAAGGTATACTGGTGAGGACCAGGAAGATGTTATATACCAAACGAGGGCATCGGATGCTCTTTCAAAAGTAATGTCTGACTCTTATGTGAATGATAATGAAGCCGCAGAAACGGCTTCTCAAAGACATGGGCGAATGAATGATGAAAAGCATACAAATAGTAGCAGCACATCCAGCGCAGGATCTACAGAGAGTAAAGATCACATAAGCAATCATAGTGCGTATGGTTTCTTTGGTGATATGGTGCGGAAACTCAATAATGTAACTGGTGGACATGCATCTACCAAATCGATGTTGATAGCGCAGTTCTGCATAACTAATGTGATGTTGGCAGCTGTGTGTCTATCTGTTATCTGCATATATTGGGGTGCTGCCTACAGAACCGAACATTACCTTTACAAAGTCACTGTGCTGAGTGTCGATCAAGACCAAGGATATGGGTCTGTGGCGTCAATTGGGGAATCTTTGCCTGAATTCATAAAACAAGTCCCTGGTACATGGCACCATTATAATGCTACTTCCTTTAGTAACAAGTTTGGTTCTGATTCCTCTTCCGATGAAATAAATAAGAAAGTGACACAATTGATTTACAAAGAGAAATATTGGTTATCCTTCAATTTAAAAGCTGGTGCAACTGAAAATCTGTATAAATCGTTGACCGATCCAAATGCAGAACCTTTCAACTCATCAGCTTTCTTTGAAGTTGTCTTCGAAAGTGGCAGGGATCCAACAAACTTGAAATCATCGATATTACCTATTATGCAGGAGCTGGAGGGGATTTTTGTGGACTACTTTAACAATGTTTATCTACCATCCTTGATTAACAACATTACTGCCTCTGATGACATTTCTCTGAACGATATACCAGCTCAAAATTTAGCAAATGCTGGTAAATTAGAATTTCAATATACTGATTACAGGCCCTTCTATGACCGTGTCCTTTTAGCTCCATTACAAGTTGGTCTTATCTATTCCCTTATTTTGACTGTTATCCAACTCTCTTTATATGGTCCCCTGCATGCAAAGATGGCAAGAGTATTCAAACCAAAACACCTATTGATTTATAGATATTCGATTTCATGGGCAACTTATTTTATTCTATCATTATTTTTCTGTACCGTATCTGCTGTTTTCCAAGTTGATTTCACGAAAGCATTTGGTAGAGGTGGGTTTGTCATATATTGGGCATCCACATTCCTCACCATGTTAGCAGTTGGAGGTGCAAATGAAAATGTCATTAGCATGATTGTTGCATATGGACCACAATATATGGCTCTGTGGTTGATTACTTGGATTATCTTGAACATTTCGCCCTCCTTCTATCCAATGGTGTTAAATGACCAATTCTATAGATATGGTTATGCTATGCCTCTTCATAACGCAGTTGATATCTATAGGGTTGTCTTCTTGAATTTGCATAGAGGAAAATTGGGACGTAATTATGGTATCTTAGCCGCCTGGGTCGTTCTAAACCACGTCTTGTTCCCATTTGTCATGAAGATTGTTGGGCAGAAGATGAAGAAGAATGCCATAGCACAGGCACAAACCATTATTGCAGCACACGAGGCCAGAAAAGCACAACAACAGCAATATTAACATCTGTGAAACAAACTTCATGTGATCTAAAAAAAGAACAAAATTTATTATTATACATTACTTTATTCCTTTTAGGATTGTTCCATTTAAGTATTATTCCTTTTAGGGACTATTAACTGCATTATCATGGGGAGTTTTTTACTATCACAACACTAGAATATCTCCTCACGAATTTCAATTGCTTCCGGAGCCAAAGCACATAAATACCTAATTTTTTATTGTAATATCATAGACTCTTTTATACAAGAAAAGTAAGATGTTTTTAAATGATTTATTTTTGCTGATGGCAAGATTGCATGTCTGTCAGAGATACCGTGCAGATACAACCCAATTAGAATATAAATTAGTTTGACATAAGCATCCGACCTTATCAGCAATTTTAACGGCTGGAGTTTGTTACCCTCACGGGATCAAAAAGGCAATTGTGGCTGGGTAAGTTATGCTGGTGTTTTTATTTTTTTCCAAAAATGCGCCAAAAATAACTTTTGAGATGGAAGGGACACCAAATGACATTAAAATAAATGCGAAGTTGATGATCCACTAAATTTTATTGTGTTTTTGATCTAAGTCATATTTGTGATTATCTTAAATAAGGAGGTATTAACTGAGTTCTTTTTTTTTTTTGGAAATTAACATAAGTATCGCAGAAACACAAAACTGGAGAAAGACGTTTTACCGAAATAATAGGAGAAAGAAGGAGTATTATTGAAATTTGAAGTTGATTTTTTAACGATTTTTGGTCTTGTTGTTGCCTTCTTTTTTTTGGTAATTAATTTGTTTCACAATGGATGAGAGTCAAATTGAGAGGAAAAAATCGTACAGATGGGTAAGCGCCACTCAGGCCACTTATGACGGTGCTGGATGGGATAGTAATAGTGATGGTGAAAAGGATTCGCCTGAAAAGAAGCATGTAGATAGAGATATTAAGGGAGATGAATTGCCAAGCCTTCCGAAGTTAGATTACGGAGACAGTGACACTATAGATAACGTCGTTGAAACGCCTACAATTGGTAGACCTGCTCCAGCTTCTGCTGACGCTGGAGAAGGTACAGTGACACCTTCTAGAAGGGAGCGAATGTTATCTGAAGAAATTGATGGTGATGAATATGATGATAGTAACCAGGTAAATAAAAACCCTGTAGGAGCTTTGTTAGATCAATCTCAACAACGAACACCGATGTTGAATAATCCACGTTCACCAAATATGAATCAAAACAGTCTGAGCCCCTCTGTAAATAGCTCTAAAAGTTCATTTGGTCGAAGGCCAATGCCAAATAAGAATGTTAATGATCATTTAGATGATCTCATGATGCAAATATCAAAAGAACTGACACCGAAAGCTGAACAAGTTGAAGGATTTGGGTCGGATAATGAATCTGCGGGATCTTCCAAGCCTGAGAAGCATAGCAATGATAGAGATGTTGGCGATTCAGTGCTAGATAATGGCAGCGCTCATAAAACTGAAGAGGAAACAAAAACTGAGATTGGTGATGCACATGACACTCTCCCCTCCAATGATAATGTTGACGTAGATAACATGGAACGTTTGGAAGATAGAGATGGGGAAAATCAAGATAACATTCCTTCTGCTGCAAAACATATGTCAGTAGGTGGTTTTGAATCGACTTTTATAAATTCTTATGCAAGTTCAAGTGATGATGAGGTACATTTGCCTTTGCATGATGAAGAATATGAACAAGAAATCAAAAACAGGAGTAAAGCAAATGATAATAATGACGCTGATGATGTTTCACTCGGGTTGCCTACATCTGACGATTCTGACAGTGATATGTACGAATTTGATGACCACGATGACGCTTTATCATTTACTGAATCCATACTTTATGCGACTCCAAATAAAGAGCTAAATCAGAACTATAAATCAGAACCACTTCCAGCTATAAATAATGAATCTATATCACATGGTAATGAGAAGACAGTACAACCTGAAATTGATGGCAATGAAGCAAAAGCTAATCATGACACAAGCAATGTAGCAGATGCTGAAGAAGATGAGGATGAGGATGATGAGATTTTAAACTCTTTACAAGATAGTAAAGATATACATGTACACAAGTCAGGATATTTCAAGAAAATGGTGACTAAGGATAGTACTAATACCACTGATGATGCTCATAAAACTGAGGAAGATGATGTAAACTCTGACAATGATTCTACTAACAGAGATTTCAAGAACCAATTTATCAAAAATCAAGAAGACGGTAATAAAAAAGATGAGGGAAAAACCTGTGATTCTGAGGAAGAGGAGAGTGATAAAACAGTGGGGAACAACACTGAAACCTCGATTAATGGGGATAATAAAAGTGAGTCACATAGTAGTAAATCTGATGTTAACAAAGAAGAAGAAAAAAGGAAATCAGTAGAATCTGCTGAATCTGGGGACTGGAGACCAGATACAGATGCTTTAAGAAGCGGCTTCCTAGAAAATACAGGTGCAAAACCACCACCAGGGTTTGTCAGAGACGAGAAGGGTGATTTGGTTGATTTAACACCTTCCAGCATGAAGCCGAGAGTAGTCTCAACCTACTCTGAAGTTGAAAGCTCATGGAATGCCTTTCCTTCTGAAAATAATGCGGACTTAGAAACAATTGGCGATACAAAAACAATTTATGATAACAATACTTTATATAATGTTCCCGGCATAATGACGAATAATGAAGGTCTTCCTCCTCTTCCGGAAACAATGCCACCTATTCCAAGTGCTAATTTAACACCTAATACTGACAGGCCTGTTGAGAGAAAGGCGTCAAAAGATGGTTCAAGTATCATTCCACCTACAAGTCAAGAACTTGATAAGTTAAGTCAGCAAAATTCCGTGCCTAATCGTGATCTTAATAAGATCATAGGTAGCAACTCTTCACATAAATTGAAGCTTGAGAATTTAAGAGACTATAAGCAAAGTATAGATAATTTTGATAGTGGTTTACAAACATGGATCACATATACTTTGAAATCCTCGTCGAAAACTGATAGAGATTTCATTTTCCAGGAATATAAGAGCAACAGGCATGTAAGAGAAGCTTATACCAATGCTGATGATCTAAGCAGAAAGAATACTGTTATTAATACTGTTTCTAATGTGAATCAAAATGTCAATCACCTAAGAAAGAAGGTTTTACATCACTCATTGAAACCAAAAACCTTGTTCTCCTCAATTGGTAAGAAAAAGTTATAAAGTTTTTTAATAAAGATATACACCTTACTTAATACATGCATTATATATTTCAACAATTGTTGACTTTTTATTTCAGGTTTGGATCCGCAGATTCACTTGTTGATTTTTCTTTTTTATAGATTAACCGTGGAAATTATTATTGCGAAATGCGATAAAAAAACGCAGATACCCGAGAATTCATTTGATTTTGGCTTCGTATCATGTCTTAGAGGCATTGGCAACTCTTTTTTCTGCATGTGACCTAAGTTCATTTTCCATTAGGTCCCTAATCCTGTGAGCACCTGCTATACCAATTGCAAGGACACTCTCCATTCTATCAAGCGGTATTTTGTCTTCAACTTGTAAAAGGGATAGCTTTCCTGATTTACCTACTACACCTAGAGTTACGCAACTCATAGCATTTTCTTCTAACGAGTTAGTATCTAATAGCGGTGTTGTATCATATAGACCAACAGAAACACCACTAATATAATCGTACATTGCGATACCAGCATCTATCAGAGCCAAGGTGATACCATTTATCAGGGTGCCCATAATACCACCATCCTGTTGTAAGACATGTAATTCTATATCGATTAAAGTACGAGGGTAAATATGAAGCATGACGTTCTTTTCAAAAGTCCGTACAAGTGCAGTTTGCATTTCCAGCACTCTTCTTTCATTTTTATGACTACCCTTACTTCTTTCAAATTTGGAAAACTTCGTTAAGTTCACTGTCACTTTCAACATTGCTTTTTGTGTATCCATTTGTGATTTTAGAGTAGGTTCTTTGGGACCCTTTACCAGGGTGATTACTTTATTATTACCTTGTTCTAAATAGGAAGACCCATCAGATGCATGTGGATGTGTATTGATTGCGCTTTCAAAACGACGGAGTTCATTCCATCTACGACCGTCAAGACGTAACCCTTCTGGAGAATAAATTTCAACACGAGACATATTGATTTGTATTTTTTTTTCTTTTGGATTAATTCCTCACTCTATAACCTTTCTTTCTCTACCGCTTTCCTTATAATACTGTCTGCCAAATGCTAATTCAGTTGAAGCCAAATGAGTGAGTGATTCGTGGTTTATTTCCTTAGATTACAGGAATTAATTATCAAAATGGTATGTTTGTATCAGAGCTCATCGCAATTTTTTTTCCAAAATTTTTTTTTTTAAAAAAATGAAAAAATTGAAAAAAAAATCGGTATATGGTCACATGACTTCGGTTCTTAAAAAGGGTTAGTCCTCCACTTCCTGAATTAAAGGATTCAAGAACAGAGGGAGATATCGATTATTTAGTATTTTCGGTGCAGAACACGAAATAGTGCTGCAGAATAGTAGAAGGAGTGATGTATTATTTGGGATTTGATTTATCAACTCAGCAATTGAAATGTTTAGCCATTGATGAAAAATTAAGCATTGTACACAGCGAAGTAGTGGAGTTTGAGAAAGAATTGCCACATTATAAGACTAAAAAAGGTGTGTATAGCCATGGGGATGTAGTAGATTGTCCTGTTGGGATGTGGTTAGAGGCTTTGGACCTTGTTTTAAAAAAATTCGTTGATGCAGGGTTCCACATGGAAGATGTTAGTGCAATTTCAGGTTCATGCCAACAACACGGCTCTGTATACTGGAAGGAAGGTGCCAATACTTTACTTGAGCAAATGGATGTTAAGAATGGTGATCTTGTTAAACAATTGTTTCCAAAGGCGTTTTCAAGGGAAACTGCTCCAAATTGGCAAGATCATAGTACGGAAGATCAATGTAAGAAGATTGAATCTGCCGTAGGTGGACCTGAAGAACTGGCACAAATAACTGGATCAAGAGCACATTTTCGTTTTACGGGTCCTCAGATAATGAAGATTGCCGAACAAGAGGGTGATGCTTATAAAGAAACTGAATCTATCGCGTTGGTCTCAAGTTTCTTAACATCAATTTTCTGTGGTAAAATAGTCCCCCTTGAGGAAGCGGACGCATGTGGTATGAACCTTTATGACATCCCTAATAGAAAATACCATGAGAAATTGGCTGATTTGATTTCATCAAACAACAATGGTGCGTCTGACTTGCTAAAGAGATTAGGGGAAGAAGTTGTCAAATGTGACGAGCCAATCTCTATGGGCTCTATTGCCAGTTATTTTGTTGATAAATACGGTTTCAACAATAACTGTACGATTTTCCCATTTACAGGAGATAATTTGGCTACTATTTGCTCATTGCCTTTGGAGAAGAATGATGTCCTGGTCTCCTTAGGTACAAGTACAACGGTTCTTGTTATCACTGACCAATATCATCCCTCACCAAACTATCACTTGTTTATCCATCCTACTATACCCAAATATTACATGGGTATGATTTGTTTCAGTAACGGATCTCTGGCTAGAGAGAAAATCAGAGACGCAATTAATGGGGACAGTAGTAACGATTGGTCCAAGTTCAATGAGGCATTGCTGGATGACTCTCTAGATAACAGCAATGAACTCGGTGTATATTTTCCACTAGGTGAAATCGTTCCAAGCGTTAAGGCAACTACAAAGAGGATTACATTTGATGAGGAGACCGGTGACATTATTGATTTCAAGGAGAAGTTCGACGATTCCAGGCATGATGCAAAAAATATTGTAGAGTCTCAAGCATTAAGTTCCAAGATTAGAGTTGCTCCTTTGCTTAGCGAGACCGATTCCTCAAAAAAGAACCCACTGCAATCCAACCCCGTTGTTAAATTTGACTATGACAACTTGAAATTGTCAGAGTACACTACAAAGAGGCCAAATAGGGTCTATTTTGTTGGTGGTGCCTCCAAGAACGATGCGATTGTCAAGATATTTGCCGAGGTTATGGGTGCTGAGAACGGCAACTATCGCTTAGAGACACCAAACTCGTGTGCCTTAGGTGGATGTTTCAAAGCCATGTGGTCTGATCTCTACTCTTCTGGTAAGATTCCAAGATCAGTCACTTTTGATAAGTTTTTAGCTAAAAATTTCCCCAAGGAAGAACTGGAGTCCATTGTTGTTGAAGGTGACATCGAACAGAAATGGGCTAGCTACAACAAAAAGATTGTCCCATTGAGTAAATTAGAGTCCACTCTAGATTAATGAAGTATGTATCTATTAATATATTGTTTATGTACAAAAAACCTTGTGAATATGGTTGTGTTTTTTCATTTGTACGGCTGATTGGTCACTTCGTACAAGTCACCGATTGTTGCCTAAAATGAAGAAAACAATAAAAAAAAAAAAATGCGGGCGATGTGGTAAGCGAGACTATCGTTAATCATGAAGAAGGGGTTTTAAGGGAGGTAAAACGATTTCAAGAACAAAGAGCCAAGTAAGACTGACCCGTCAATCGGCAAGCCCTCGTATTTCTAGTAGCTTTTATTTTTTTGGTTTCTAAGATAGAATCTTGTGGATACAAAACAATTAGTCTCTCGATAGGACAGAATAAGAAACTGAGGGGAATCATCAAGAGATATACTTCGAAGAAAATATCAACTTAAAGCGAGATTATAATAACATAAAGAAGAGAATTGGTATCAATTTATTCAATGTTGGCTGCCAGATTGCTTACAAGGAGAGCATGTGTCACTTCCACAAGACACCTGTTAAGGGGCAGTAGGTTTATCAGCAGTAGTGCTAGTTTATTCAATGCAAACCCATTCCTAATGCCTGCTATGTCACCAACTATGGAGAAAGGTGGAATTGTTTCGTGGAAGGTTAAGGAAGGTGATAGTTTCAATGCTGGAGATGTGCTTTTGGAAGTTGAGACTGACAAAGCCCAGATAGACGTTGAAGCTCAAGATGATGGTAAGATGGCAAAGATTATATTCAAGGATGGTAGCAAAGATGTCTCTGTTGGTGATGTCATTGCGTTCAGAGCGGAACCTGAGGACGACTTATCTAGTTTGGAAATCCCAGAAGTATCTGACTCAATGAAAAAGACTTCTTCATCGCCATCGGAGACCAAGGCTCCGGAAGGTGCTTCTGCAGCTCCTGTCCAATCTGAATCTAAGAGCACTAAAGCGGAAACTAAGAAACCGGTTGCAAGTGAAGGAGCATTGGCCAAGGCAGATCCAGAACAAACCTTGTTACCATCTGTTATAATGGCACTAGCAGATAACGGAATTAGTAAAAGCGAGGCCTTAGATAAGATCAAAGCATCTGGCCACAATGGTAGGATTCTCAAGGGTGATGTCCTTGCGTATGCTGGCAAGATCAGCCAGGATTCTGTAGTCCGCATTGCTCAGTTCATTAAGAAGGGCGAGAAGCTCGATTTGTCTAACATCGAAAAGGTTGAATTGAGCGAGGACAAGTCTGCTGAAGCCACCAAAAGTGGCTCTGATACTGCTACCGCTGCTGCTACTGAGAAACTAGAACCTCTCCAACTACACGAAGAGGTGATGTTTGAAATCGACGGTAATACCGATATCACTCGGGTGGAAAGATCAGTAAGAAACTATATCGATGAGATATACCAGTACACCCACGACACACCACTGGCCAACACTGCTAGTGACAGATACGACCCGCTCTTCGAGGACCTATTAACTGTCGAGCCTAGGGCACCCAGGTTCGATGTCGAGTACTGCATAACGCAATTGAACGACACGCCAGAGTCCCAGCAGGAAGACATCTTTGATCTACTCTCGACAAAAGATCGTAACACTAGTAACAACCAAACTAACGTGTACAGTCTAGAAGTGACAGTCACTGTCAACGAGGAGTACACGGATTCCTTAGCCAAGAGTGAAAGGTTCCTAGAGTGTCTAAGAGAGTTGTCAACGTAATTATAGTATCTATGTTTCTTCATATTAAATATGTGTATATATTCCCTGCCAAAGCAAAAAGCAAATAAAATAAAGAATAGCTGGATTTTACTTGTAAAGTCACACTGTACTACAATATATTTTCTTTATAAACTATCAAAATTAAATGTTTTGTAGATGAAAGTTGTTGCGCAATTGAAAAATTGATGATGGAATTAAAAAAAAGGTAAAGAGCTTGATTCCGGGTAAAAAGACTATACCCTATCATCCGGGTCACGCTATCATCCGGGTAATGACACAGATTCCACTAATAGAAAAAAGGACTTGAAGAAAATAGTGGAATCCAGAAAAAGAAACAATTTCTTTTTTTATTTGGGTCTTTACTTCCAGTATTACTTCTTTATAGGGGGGGGGGCGAAGAGAAAGGGACACACAATGCAGGTCTCTTCTTCTTAAAAAAAAAAGTCCCTCGTGCGATCTCTCGAGAGTGGAATCCCAAGAACCAAATAGAAAAAAAACCCAAAATCCATTGTGTTGCAATGACGTATAGAGAGATGCATGTAGCACTAGACACAGAAGTGCATGTAGCATCCATAAATTCTATGAAGGGGGGAGGCAGCTTCTTTGGGATTCCACCGAGGGTTAACTCATAGTGTGACGAAGAGCGTTCGCGAGACACACACAGCGAGAGAAAGAAAGAAAGAAAGAGAGATGGTATGGTGATGTTATTAACAATTGGAATTGGGAAAAGTGGACTAGTGGAAAAAATGGGTGTTAGTGCTTAGAAAGGGTAGTACAGTGAATATCACAATGATGATAATAACGCATAAGGTTGTTGAGTTCTGATAGCAATTGGGAGCTGTGGCAAAAAGAAGAAGGAAGAAGAGACCTGAATGAAAAAAAAAAGGGAATTGAGAGGAAGTGAAAAAAAAAAGGTATATAAGGGACAGGTTCAATTGAAATAATGAAAAATTCAGTTTGTCTGTTCTTTTAATTAACTTTTAATTGTTTTTTATAATACAACCAAGGAATTAAAACACCTAATAACAACAAATAAAAAAACATCAAAAATGGTTAGAATTGCTATTAACGGTTTCGGTAGAATCGGTAGATTGGTCTTGAGAGTTGCTTTGTCCAGATCCAACATTGAAGTTGTTGCTGTCAACGATCCTTTCATCACCACTGACTACGCTGCTTACATGTTCAAGTACGACTCTACCCACGGTAGATACGCCGGTGAAGTTTCCCACGATGACAAGCACATCATCATCGATGGTAAGAAGATCGCTGTCCACCAAGAAAGAGACCCAGCTAACTTGCCATGGGGTGCTGAGAAGATCGACATCGCTATCGACTCCACTGGTGTCTTCAAGGAATTGGACACTGCTCAAAAGCACATTGACGCTGGTGCCAAGAAGGTTGTTATCACTGCCCCATCTTCCACCGCCCCAATGTTCGTCATGGGTGTTAACGAGGACAAGTACGCTAACGAAAAGATCGTTTCCAACGCTTCTTGTACCACCAACTGTTTGGCTCCATTGGCTAAGGTCATTGACGAAGCTTTCGGTATTGAAGAAGGTTTGATGACCACTGTCCACTCTTTGACCGCTACCCAAAAGACTGTTGACGGTCCATCTCACAAGGACTGGAGAGGTGGTAGAACCGCTTCCGGTAACATCATCCCATCCTCCACCGGTGCCGCCAAGGCTGTCGGTAAGGTCTTGCCTCAATTGCAAGGTAAGTTGACCGGTATGGCTTTCAGAGTCCCAACCGTCGATGTCTCCGTTGTTGACTTGACTGTTAAGTTGAACAAGGAAACCACCTACGATGAAATCAAGAAGGTCATCAAGTCTGCTTCCGAAGGTAAGTTGAAGGGTGTCTTGGGTTACACTGAGGACGCTGTTGTCTCTTCTGACTTCTTGGGTGACTCCAGATCTTCCATCTTCGATGCTGACGCTGGTATCCAATTGTCTCCAAAGTTCGTCAAGTTGGTCTCCTGGTACGATAACGAATTCGGTTACTCCACCAGAGTTGTCGACTTGGTTGAACACGTTTCCAAGAACTAAAAAGTTTTTTATTAATTTCTTAAATTTTTAAAAATCTTTTTATTTACCTCTTATAGCTTTATGACAAAAAATACTTTATACAGTTTTCAATGAAATAAATTTTTATATAATTAACAAAAAAATTTATTATTAATGAATGACCCGACTGTTCTTTTATTCAATTTTGTGAGTGAGCAATGTCTGCTCTGTGTATTACGTACCAGTATTAGTTACAGTTGATCTCTAAAGTAGAAACTTCTTGTAATTTTATATTAGTACTTCAGTTCTTAACACCACCTGTCTGCATCAAACTTACATCAAATCCAATAAGCGCAAGTGGTTTAGTGGTAAAATCCAACGTTGCCATCGTTGGGCCCCCGGTTCGATTCCGGGCTTGCGCATTTTCTTTTTTGCAACCAAAAGTGGCGCTGCTGTACCCGGGTAACAAGATTTTTGCACATTTTTGCTGGGTTGAGTGGGGGGGGGAAATTTCTTTTTCTTTCTTTTTTTTTCTTGAAATCAGCGAAAATTGCATTTTTTCTTTGAGGGGGCGGTCCTACGAAATCGGCGTTGTGTGTCTAAATGTTCTTGGTAAGAAAAAAAGTCGTTTCCGTACGGGGGTTTCTGTGATATTAGCAATAAAAAGGAACAACTGGATTTATTTCAACCAGATACTCCATATATAATGAGCTCATCTCTATACAGCTGTCATTAGTTTTAGTACCTATTCTCTAGTTCTAACTTTTTTATTTCAGTCTTCTAAGTTGTAAGATATACATTATGGTGTTGATAAATGGAGTGAAGTACTCTTGCGATGCGTGTATCAAGTCGCATAAGGCATCGCAATGCGATCATGCGGATAGACCTCTGAAACTGTTGAAGCCTCGTGGCAGACCTGCCACTACCTGTGACCACTGCAAGGATATGCGGAAGACCAAGAATGTAAACCCTTCTGGGAGCTGTCACTGTAGCAAGCTGGAGAAGATACGGAAGGAGAAAGGTATTACTATTGAGGAGGACATGCTGATGACCGGTAACTTGGATATGTGTCTTTGTATTCGCGGAGAGCCTTGTAAGTGCCACTCTAGACGTAAGAAGGCCCAGAAGAGAGACAAGAAGGAGCTGCTTTCTCCAGAAGGGAGCGAGTCTCTGTATGCGTCTCCCGGTGTCCCTGTTTCCGTGGTGCCGACAATGACTATTGATAACAGTGATATACTGACTACATTAGGGCCAGTAGAACAACAACCGGAAGTTAACAATAACTACCCAATCAGTAACAATAACAATGATATGATGGCTGATTTTCTGCACGGAGAAGATGTGAAAATAGGAGAACAGGATCCCTTTTACAGCAATTTACAAACGGACAACAACCTTAACACAACATCGATTGAAAATTTTGGTCAGCTGGATAGGTTCACTAACAACGACACACCTCTTCCTGAAGATATACTACAACAGGGCAATAATGGAAATACAAATAATGACAGCATGGAGGATTCACAGACTCAGGGTCTCACATTAAATGATTTGGACGAATTGCTAGCAAAAGGGATAGAGCTCAGTAATGCGGTATAATACAACATACTTTATATAGACATATATATTTATATATATTTAATGACCGAAGTTTCACGAATTATAGAGCGCAAACGACACGCTCGATTATTAATATTACCATGACAACAACAACTGCTTTATCAAAAAAAAAACACAAAAAATAAAACAACTCACTTCTTGAATTATATATGTGGAAAAACCCAAAATAGAACCCTCCATGCGTGGAATCCTATTATACCTCACTAATCGTAACTTTTTCTAAATCCTTATCGATTTTACTGATATCTTTCTCCGTACTTCTTATCGCATTGGGGTTCTCATCATGCAAGTACACTGATAGGCGCTCATCTTTGACATTTAAAATAGATGTTTCATCATTATATTGTAGAGAGACTAGACGAATGATGTATTCCAAGAGGCTAATGGAGGAAGACATTTCTTCATCCTTAACTAAATCATTAGCATCTTCATATTTAGATGCAGTACTTTCATCAGAGCTCTCAACTTCGTCTTCCTCATCGGAAGTTTCTTCAAGCGATTCGTATTCACCTAAGGCAAACCACTCTATATTCTCCATAGAGACATTATCGTGATCCTTTTTGCCATGTATATTTTTATCCGTTTTGAGAACAAGAACAGGTGTATCTCTCTCTTCTAATTTCAATAATTTCCCAGAAACACTGAAAAATAATTTAACTATTTGACATATATCAAGTTCTATTATCTTTTCTACCTCTTCTCCGTCGTCTGTGTTATGATATCTTCCATCATCAAATGATTGTACTATTTTTAATTTGTAATCGTATTCATAGTCTGTATTTTTAATCCTAATCACCTTTGCAAACCCCCTTTTAATGTCTTCTTTCCAAGTAACTCTTATACTTTGCTGTTTCTCAGATGGCAAATGGTAAAACACCGAGAAATATGTTACTTCAAAAGTTGGTCCCACCTGCAAGTCCGATCCTTGGAAATGTTCATTGTTTTTGGTTACATAATTGGAAGCTGAGAGTAAGAGACCTGGAGAGACATTACTTGCCAAGTTAGTTGAGAGGTTTGCTCCTGATGTGGTCAATGACAGGTTGATGAAGGGCGTAACTTCCTCAATACGATCCAATAAATCCCTGATGTAGGACTCTACAGCTTTAATGGACTCATTTTGTGACTTCGAGCTCCTAGATCCTTCTATTTTTTCGGTTAATTGTCTAATCTTTTCATCAAATTGATCAATTTCATTTTTCAAATCCTTCGTTAACCTTAATGTACTCTCCAAATTGGTATTCCCCCTTGCAGCAACCAGTCGTATTAGATCAATGGCATATGATACAATTTCAATTCTATTTTGTAATTTCACCTTTAGTTTTTCAATTCTTCTGGCATCATCTTTAGGTATTTGTAAAATAAATCCAGTTATTGTTTTAATTGCATATGTTGATGCAATTGATACCCCAGATTTGATTGCAAATGTTACAGCCTGTGAACCAGCTTTAGCTAGAATTTCATCCATTCTTCTTCTTCTTCTCTCAGTTACAGATAAAACAAATAAATCCCTTTTAAGATACTTCTATATTGGATTACTTGATTATACTATTTTTGACAAAACTCCTTAATTTAATATTTTTGCAATATTTTTGACATTTTAATTTTTTAATTTGATCCGAGAGGACTTGACATAGGAATGAAGGTACTAATAATACTAGAATATTCAAAAGGTAAATAAAAAATCTATATTCGATCTTATTATTAGATGTATTTAAATATTATATCTATCGAGTTCAATAATTTCATCAATGTGAAATATATTGGAATGCGTAGCTGATATCGTTAAAATTATATTCGTTTTTCAATAAATGATCGTTTGTCTTTTCCAATGCTTTATGATTTAAGTGATTCCAGGTTGTTGCATCACCATACAACATTGCTTGAGCTCTTGTAATCTGCTGTCCAAATTTATTACAACGTTTGCATTGGTACGTTTCATGAGTCTCACATATTGTTTTATCGTTGTATTGAAACAGTTGCTTTAAGTTATCAACACTAAATAATCTCTCTACATCTTCTTTTGCATCAACAACACAAGAACTTAAACTCATCTTCATCGATTGTCTTTGATATATCTTTTCTTCAATCGTACCTGTTGAAATAAATCTATAAATAAAACAATCCTTCTTTTGACCATCTCTCCAAACACGAGCAAGAGCTTGTTGATCTGAAGCTGGATTCCAATCAGGGTCCATCAAAATCAATCTATTAGCACCAATCAAGTTAATACCACAACCACCAGCCTTGGAACTCAACAGGAAAATAAACTCTTGGCCTTCTGGGTCATTAAATCTATCAACCAGTTTCTGTCTTTTATTGATGGACATGGTACCATCCAATCTTACTGAACCATAATGTCTATAACGACACATACGTTCGATTAAATCCAAAGTTTGAGTATAGTTAGAGATCAATACAATCTTGTCGTCAGATTCTGTTTTAATTTTATATAGAAACCTTTCTAAGATTGAAAATTTTCCTGAATATTCGGTTTGAACATCTCTACTCTTTGTACTAGCCGGATTATAGCCTTCAGGGATTTCGAAGCTATCATAATTGTCCAATTCATTCTCTAATTTAATCAAGTCAGGATGGTTACACAACTTCTTCAAAACACCAATAGCCTTTAAAGGCTGGGAGCCGCCATCACCTTTCATTACATTTTTGATGTCCCTTGATCTGATCAATTCATTGTAAACCTTTTTTTGGAAAGGTGAAAGGTTGACAAAAATGACGTGTTCATATTTACACGGTAGATACTTCGATAAAATATCATTTGTCCTTCTAATTATAAATTTAGAGACGATATTGGACAGAAGCTGTAATTTCTTTTCACCGTGTGCAACTTCTGAATCAGTGGCATCCGCATCCCTACTTTGTAAAATAGGTAATTCGAAATTTCTTCTAAATTCATTTCGAGAGCCTAACAGACCGGGGTTCGAGAAATTCAATAATGCAAAATATTCTGATAAGTCATTCTGGATCGGTGTACCAGATAAAATTACTCTTCTTGGACAATTAATGCTGTCTAGTGCAGTAAATGTAAGAGATTCGCCGTTTTTGAGTCTATGACCTTCATCAGCAAGCAATAAGCCAACCTCACAATTTTGCAGTTGGTCTACATTTCTTCTCAAAGTATCATATGAAATAATTAAGACTGGTTTAACAATATTTCTACCTTGCGCCTGCGCCCAAATCTTAATAGCTTCTGCAACACTTGTAGCTCCTGATGCCAACGATGATTTTTTTCCATCTACTGCAAGTGGAGATAGAGTATTTGGTCCCAACCACTTTACCAGCTCATTTGCCCAGTTATTGACTAGGGAAGATGGACAAACAATAATGCATTTATCAATAAGACGTTTGCCCTGCGGACCTTGTCGAAGCAATGTCCACATAAGGGCTATACATTGTAGGGTTTTACCCAATCCCATCTCATCAGCCATAATACAACCATACGCACCTCTGTTATTAGATTGTGACTTCTTTAAGGTCTCTAAAAAGTCATTTTCACTTTGTTGCTTCTTACTGATGGTCTTAGTATTTTTCTTTTTACGACCTCTTTTCTTTAGAACTTCTCCATCGTCATTTAATTCCTCAATCGGCGATCCATCACCTTTATCATTATTATTTATTTCTTTATCAACTACGTCTGAAGCCACAGGAGAGGATTCTTTCGATTCTGAGTTACTATCATTTTCTCCTCCAAGGAAATTCGTTTCGGTACCTTGACTTGCCAACTGTTGTTCCAAGAAATCTTTCATCACCAGACCCGTAACACAACGGTATAGAAATTTAACACCTTCTACCTGATGAGGTCTTAAAATTTTTGCTAATTTTGGATCAATAACAACTGGAACATTAGGGAACTTCTTTTTCTCTACTGCAGAGGTATCAAATGGTGACACACCCAGTAGCTCTTTTAAAGATTTATTTTTTAAACCATTGGACAACAGTTTAGGGTGAGTAAATTTCTGCTGTCCATTCTCAGTCGACTTACCCTCAGATTTTTTATCATTATCCTTACTTTGTTGTACAGTATCTGTATGATCTTGTAAAATCATATCTCCATCGACCGATGGATCATATAGTACAATAGCAAACTCATCACTTGGATCATGCAATGGTCTCGGTTCTGGAATTACTTTAACTTTCATTCCCAATGTCAAAGGCAAACTGTGTCTCTGAATATACCCTTTAATTGGAACATGAAATGATTTCTTTAATGCGGATTCTATCGAACCAAGTCTGTTAGGGTCTTCCATTAATCGTCTGGCACTGAGGGCATCTATCCTCCTTCTTTTCACAACTCTATCACCAAATTCATCTATAAATGTAGACCCCTCATTATTTTCCTTATCATTATCCTTTTCTATATCCATACCTGCATAGGATACTGTTGCGGATCTTGTCCTTAATGCCCTCGACACGTTGTTCGGATCCAAACCGCCACCACTAGGTACGGTCCGACTCCTAGACTTTAACGGTACTTTGAATGGCTTAGTGAGTTTAGAAACAGAATCATCAACATTTATTGGGCTCGGAACTAATCTAGGTTTTTGTCCTGCACCAATCCCATTAGGTGGTCTATCAGGCAACTTTCTTCTTGCCATTGTTATTTTTGATTAATTATATCTATACCAATGAAGAAATAGATTCTCCTACTCTATTTTTCCTCGATAACCCAACCCTAGCTAAGTTGCTTCCTTAACTTAGACTTAGTACAATTGAAATTCGATACCAATTTTTTTTTTTTTTGCAATGAGCTTAGTATTTACAAATTACTTATTATTGTCCTCATTGTGACACGAAAAAGGAAATTATTTTTTATTTTTTTTGTTAAATTTTCGTACCTCATTGTTTACATAACGTGTTACCCGCATTAAAGTACTTTATCACGTGATCATAATTATTTTTTTTACGACCATAACAAATCCTAAATTATGAGGGTGGGGCAGTGAGTTTTTACATATTCTGTATCATCATGAATATAAACAACAAAAGAAAGGGAATAAAAAAACGGATGGATTTCATTGCATGAACCCCTAATTTTTATTTCCTTTTTTGATGCCGTTGTTATGCGGGTCCGTGGTCCCGACAAAAATGCTTTAAAGAAGTTTAGTTTTCCGATAAATAGATAACACATTCATATTTTATTTTTATAAAGATAACAGATAAGCTAAAACAAAAATAGATTGTCCTAAATTCGGACGTTAGTACTTTACTCTGTGGGTTTTACAAGTTTCGCATCGTTAATAGTATGATAAGGAAACAAACAAACAGGGATCTTTCTTATCAAGTGAGGCTATAGGTAGTTAACAAAAATAACTCAATAATAAGGGGGGTGGGGAACACTTGACAAAATTTGCCGTGGTTAGACTATATTTACTATGTAAGCATTTGAAAAAATGATCCTCCTTTTTCTTTGGTTCTTAGCTTTGTTGATGGTTTCATGTCATCTATATACAAGAATATTCTTGAGTAGAAAAAAAATGTGTCAAAATGTTAGGTTGGTATTTGTCCCTACGCAATGATCGTAAACGTATTTCACTACGTATCCTCAGGGTCTTGATAATTTCGACCAGTATCTTCTTGTACTGCCCTTTTTCTCCAGAAGTACGCTCCCTATATTGCTCCCTTGGATTAAGTAATGAACAAAATGAAAATAACAGCAAATAAAAGAAATCCCAGTACAAAAACGGACATAACTGCCAAGAATAGCAAGGGAAAAAAAAACTACAACAAGGAGAAAAAAAGATCTGCCTTGTCCAAAAGGAAGCTCTGGTACTACAATGAATTCTGAGAGATCGGCAAGCTCATAATTTTCTTCGGTTGTCTGAGAACCTGCCGTAGATATAAGTTTGTTTACCCACACCATTTCGGCTATAGTGTGTACTTACCACTGCGCATTTTTTCAAAAGAAAAAAAATTGTCCGGGTAGAAAGATTTGGTGTTTCTCTGCTGCCCTAGGCTCTCCGATATACAGTATACCAGAGACCGCTTCAGATAATTAGGTAGGATATTTGTCTACGGTATCGTACCAATTTAGGGGGATTATGGGGACCACCTAGAATAGGAGGCACAGATGAAGCCGTACCAGGCTCTTTTTTTTTTTTGGTCTCGAGAGATTTTTGCCAGGCGTTTGATTTTCTATTCTTCATAAAACGGCGTTCCCCCACAGTCCCGGAGAGTAGTCCGTAGTAACTGTAAAAAAAAGCAACAAATTATTTTATATTTTTCTTGAACAAGGCAGTATTCTTCACTTAGATCAATCACTTTTCAGAACAACTCTAGTTGTTTCTAGACTCGTGATTCCAAAAGCTCGGTTGCAGAATCGCCAATTGATATCAATTGTATCATCTGACCAAACTTGTACTTATCAAACTTTTATTAGTTTAAGCATCAATGAATATACAATAAAAAAGAAATTTACCTCTACTATTCTCATATATGGGCCTTGAAGAAAAAATCTAAATCTGGTGATAGAAGAGAACACAAAACAGAGAGAAAAACCAATCTCGGTGTTTGTATGCTCCCGAGCGATACCTCTGTTCTGTTCAGCTGAGTCTTGGGGCTCGGAGATTGTAATTGCAAGAGAATAAAGAGGAAGGCCACCGAGCAAAAAATGTTTATAGACAAATTATCGTATAAATGATTACGTACAAAAAATAAAACGAAATTTTTTCTCCTACCTGTAAACACTCAAAAATCACTCGCACGATTATATGGCATAATTTTTTCTTTCTTCAAGACATTCCGTTCCGTTCCGTACATATCCACGGATTTAGAAGCAGCTAAAGGACATCGCCTTTCCTTTCAACAACAACCCCTCCCCCCTAATCGATAAGCGGATGAAAGTTTTTCTCTTCCGAAACCGGAGCCATCAACAAAAAAAGTAAAGCACTCCATCCAAATAACGGATATCGTATTAAATAATATTTCATCGGGACGGACTCTGTACAACGGAACACTCAAATTCTTGTAGAAGTTGGGTGTTGTCTTTTTGCGCTAATTTTTTTATCTCCTTTGTTTTTTGTTTATATCCCGCTTCGGATTTACGTACATAACGTCATAGCCTGTGTTAAGTAGAGACATACGTGATTTTCTTACCCTCTCGGTATTCAGTTTTCTAACCCCTTAGACTGGCACTACCATCTCCGATCCCAGAAAAATCTCTCTCTCTCTCTCTCTCGTTGGGGTGCACAGCATAGCCTTAAAAGGGTTTTTCCGAAAAATTTATCATATCCACAAAACAGTAGTAGGAATATTTTTTGTGTCACCTTACTAATCAATTTGTTATCATCCGAGAAGAGATGCCCGCACAAAGTAATTACTATATTTTTTCTGTGTTTTTGTTTTTTTTGCCCCTCCTCCCACAATAGTTACCACGAAATATGATCCAAACAGATTACAATACCAAATCGCATTTGAAAGTCCACTTTGACAAGTCCGTACAAATTTCTTCAATTACGCAATATTTCATTTTATCTTTTTTTTTTTCTTCTATCAGGCTCGCTTAGGAACCGAAGTTTCCAATCCTGTGGATTGTTCCGTGGACAAGCCATTCAAAGGAGAGAGGAAAAAAAAAGGAGTCCTTGATATTCATACGTACACTAAAAAGAGCCCCGAGCTATTTGTTTTTCCCTCTTGAAAAAGATTGATCCGTTACGGTGTCTGTGAGCACATTTTTGTCTAAAATGTAAACACTACTCCTGTGCACGCTTCTTGTTATTTCTTTTCTTTCCCACCTCCCCACCCCTGCAGCTTTTGCATTAAGAAATGAAGATAATGAAGAAAAAAAAGCAATCACATGAAGTGGACAAAGGAAAGCTTCTTTTTTTTTTTTCTACTTATTCGGATTTACTTATTTCTAAAGAGAGTACCGTAGCGATCCTGCGTGATAATCTTCCATGCTCTTTTTCTTCCCATGATGAGGTGGTCCCTTCCATTTCTTTTATTTTCATTTTGGTGTGTTAAGCTATCCCTTTTTTCTAAATTTTCCTTGCTTATTCACACTTCTCCGAGGTTGTACTGGCAACTGGAACCATTAGCAGTATATTAGCAATCCAGGTCCCTAAAAGAGAAGGAGAGGCAAGATCCCAGTTTCCTCTTCTGGGATAGTAACAAACGGCAGTACCAGAGGGAATAAAAAAACAGAAATCCTATCATGTAGCTCTCGGAAAGGGAAGGAAAATATCTTTTTTTTTTTTTTTGTTCCGTGGGGTTATTTCTTTCTTTTTTTTTTCTCCTCGGGTGGTACAAATTTCGAAGTTCACGCAAACTCCTTCATCTGAAGAGAAAAAAGTAACAAAATTGCTGTAGAAAAAAAAAATTAAGGTGAGTTCAACTCCAGGTTTTTAGGAATAAACTAAATTGAATCGAGAAAACTTGTTCACTATAAGTCCCACGCCTCGTTTCCTTACCAAATCTAACTTTTCACTAACGTCATATTAGAAGGAAAGAAAAATATGAAAAAAAAAACTTGTATATATAAAAAGCCATTATTGATCAAAAGTCCATTTCTTCATAGATAGCTTGTAAACATTCTCTTTGCATTTTGTTCCCCTTTTAGTTTTTGCTTAATTTCTGTCAAAAAAAAAATTATCAAACCATTTTTTTTTAAAAAAAAGTTCCAATACCAACTGAAAGATATAATATAGATACGTTTTTTTTTTGTATCCCAATAATCATTTTTCTCTTTTGTTTTAAGACTTAAAATCACAAAGAAAAAAAAATATACCAACAATAATAATAAATGGCTATGTCTGCTAGTTTCACTGTAGTAAATCGTGATAATTCGATGCCACCACTGCTACTGCCTAATCTCAACAGCAACCCTAACCTTAACCCAGTTAACTACCATGATAAAGGTTACGATTATAGTTTGATGAGTGGTGTACCCTCTAGCAGCAATTTTGTGTCACAACATGGGGTTCACTTACAACCACCTTCACAAATGGTGGTAGCGGGTGGTAACAATTTTACTTTGAATAACATGAAATCTAGTCGTTCCGCTAGTAATAATGGTCTAACCGATCCAATTTCTAACACCTCCTCTGCAGTATCATTATCACCATCACCTTCTCTCTCCCCAGTAATGTCTGCTACTGTATCTTCGCTTCCATCTCATGCATCTCTGCAGCAAATGAATCCAACTTTGGACGAACTAGCAATGATCGCTACCAAAAGACCTAAGCTAAGTAGTTCATCTGTTAAGTCACCTTCTCAGAAATCTCAATCTCGCTCTAGAAAGAGTTCTGGTAACAGTGCAAAAAGGCAACGTGTTGGACCAAGTTGTGATAAATGTAGAGTAAAGAAGATCAAATGTGACGCTCAGTCCGATATAGTGGTACAAAATGCCGAGGTTGTCGGTTTATTCTCCCCATTGCTACATTATGAATTTACTACCGATGAGGTTTTGAATGCTGACTCTGAGATTAACCAGTTCCTAAGAAAAAGAAACCTACTCAAGAATAAGTACTTGATTGGACTAAAGGATTCTTTGTCTAAGAGTCACAACGTTACCAACAGAACATTGGTAAAGCACATTGACAAGATTATTGTTTTCCAACCTTGCTCATCTTGTCAAAAGAAGAAGAACAACCTTTTGCTGACCGCAAACTCCACTCCTATTGAGATCAGACAAAATCCTAAATTTCAAAAAACCCATGAACTGCTAATCTCTCACTGTAACTGTACTTTCTCTAAGGGCTTTACAAGAGGAGACATCAGTATTTTCACTAAGATTAACTACCATCAAAAGAAGGGTAAGAGCATCGGCAACATGCTTGAAGAAGAAGAACCTTCAATTTACAAAATGACTACAGCTGATTATTTTGCCGCATCCTCGTGATATTAGTAATAAAAAAAATAAAACGAAAAAAAATTCAAAAAACTATAACAAAATAAATTCTTCATTTCTGCATGCACCAGTTAGCATTGTACAAAAATTTATCATCTGATAAAACTTTTGAACGCATTTCAATTCATCATTTTTATGGTCCACGCGCCCTTACAATTCGGTTTTTCCTTTTCAAAGTTGAAATTTCAACAGCATAAGCTATCTGGCCAATTTCATAGTATATCAACTCAAATGACCGGGTAGTCTAATTGCTATTGATCAAATCGTAAATATAATGGAAAAAACCAATTATTGTCATTTTTACTATTCCTGTTGTTAAACTATTATTCTGTTTTTTCCATATAAGTTGTGAGAAACTTACCGTCTCAAAAATTTTTTTTCTATTCTGCCTCACATTTGTTTTATACAGTATGTGTTTATATAATATCCTATAGAGCTCTAACGAAATATTCACGACTATTAAACTTCCACAATTTTCTTTTTGCCGCCATCCCGAGAATCATACAGGCTTCCTATATACTACTCATTACATATTCCAGAGTATATTAACAGGGTTGGTTTATTTATTGTACACTAACTAAATAAGTACAAGGAAGCCATAATTTAGCCAGAAGACTATTAGCAGAAATAAAACGACCACAAAAGGAACTTTGTAGATCTCTTTCCATAGCTCTCCAACCTCAACGACCTTACCTTTAATTCTATACATACTTTCTCTCAGGATGTAAAAATATACTGGTATTATACCGATACCAAAAATAATAAATTCTAGCCATTTTGTAGTCTTAGGAACTGGCTGGCTGTAACCCTCCAACACACCTAGTAATACACTAATGGAAACCCAAACTAAGTTGGAGTAACCATAGATTGAAATGATTTCATAACGAGTCTTCATTTTCAGCCCGTCGTAATGGTTCTGGAACCCTCTAAATATCAAAAGTGGTGCAACAAATGTGTGCGCATAGAATAACCAGATAGAATGAATTAAATTTATGAATTGTTTCTCCCAAAAGGTGTTTAGCAAAGATGCATCGTCATCCATAACCGATCTAGAAACACCCCAAACCATACCATTTATGACTAATTCAACTAGACCAACAGTAACAAATTTAGCCATTACTGCAGAAGCTGTAATCCATACAGGACCGTATAAGTCACTAAGGAGATTTACTTCATCTTCTTCATCATCTCCAATCTCGAAGTTCTGTTCTTCTACGTCATTGGTGTTCTCATAAAACGATTTAGGATACATAATTCTTTTTTTCAGCCCCGCACTATCCAATTGGAAGTAACGAGAGTAGTAGTTGAGCAGACCTGGCGGTAATTTACCCTCAGGAATTGTATTATCTGGTGCAACTCTCTCAGGTTCCAATGCTACTGAGCTGTCGTAAGCAGGAGGTAGGTCTTTCACTGGAGCACTTCCCGGTCCTTCATCATTCAAAATCTGGTCAAAATCCTTGTTCACATTACTACTATTAGTACCATATCCAGCATTAGCATGCTCTTCAAATGGATTTGGATCTGAAATAAAGTCATCCACTCCTTCCATGCCATCATCGATATCAAATAACTTATCACTATCCGTCATTATATCAGCTTAGTTTTATATCAAAAAAAAAAACAAAACAAAAAAACAATCAAACTTTAATTATCAGTTTAACCTTATTTCTATCAATCTGGCCTGCACTGAATAAAGGTAACTCTTTATCGATGTAAATAAAGCTTTAGTTAAATAACCAATATCTTACTTCGCAAATATGCAGTTATACCAGCTCACCCTTTAAAAAGAAAGCAAAGGAAAAAAAAATACAAAAAAAATTCAGTGGAGCAAACAGGGCCCTAAGAAACATTCGTACAAAATGGAAAATATCGATTTGTATATAGTGATGGTTAATCACATGGTAATCAGTTAACTTTTCAAAACACCTAAACACAATCATGACACTAGCTATAAAGCTTTAAATTGTAACTGCTTTCCACCTTTGTATATGTACTTTTTTATATGAGTGAACAACTATCACGTGATAAAGAGGTGTCTCGTTGATTATGACTGAAAAATTCTTACTAAAAAAAAAAAAAAAAATTGGGAGCTCATCGCATAAGCTCATCGCGATATTTGTAAGAATTTTAAGGACGTGGTCTAGAATTAAATGATTTTGATTTGCAACTAAAAGAATACTTAATTAGCGTTAAATTTCATTATAAGCCAGAATAGGATATTAGCATCATTGGTTGTTTTTTTTGATTTTCATTATTTTTATTTTTTGTTTTTATAGGCAAAGTTTAATTTTGCCTCTACTATTTTATGCTCACATATAGACGGCTAAGTTCCATTGTTTCAAAAATGTCTCTCCCGCTTAAAACTGAAATTCTCAAGGTAGATGGTAATTCGATTAAATTCAGTGAAACAGCTCATCTAGATGGATCGTTGCCTGAAATTTCGGATATCGAATCCAAGAACGCTCTGCTGAAAGCAGCTGCCATCATTAGCAACACTGATGAAACTGTCGCATTTCCTACTGAGACAGTTTACGGATTAGGTGGATCCTCCTTAAATGATAATTCGGTGTTGAATATTTATAAGGCAAAGAACAGACCAAGTGATAATCCACTTATAAGTCACGTATCATCCATCGATCAACTTAACAGGAAAATCTATAACGATTACGAGAAGGGTGGCGATCTACTAAGGCACATACCTAAAATATATCATCCGTTAATCGAAAAGCTTTGGCCAGGTCCATTAACAATTTTGTTACCTGTACCGCACCCAGACAACAATTCACTATCTAAATTAACAACTGGTGATCAGCCGACTTTTGCCGTGAGAATTCCAGCTAATCCAATTGCAAGGGCTTTAATTGCTTTAAGCGATACGCCAATTGCAGCACCATCAGCCAATGCATCAACTAGACCTTCTCCTACACTTGCTTCCCATGTTTATCATGACTTAAAGAATAAGATTCCATTGATTTTAGACGGTGGTGCTTGTAAGGTTGGTGTCGAAAGTACCGTGGTAGATGGTTTATGTGAACCGCCTGCATTGTTACGTCCTGGTGGATTTACATACGAAGATATTATAAAACTTGGTGGTTCGAATTGGAAAAACTGTAAAGTAGAAAACAAGAAAGCTATCAAAGCTGGCGAGAAGGTCAGGACTCCTGGCATGAAATATAAGCATTATGCACCTTCTGCTAAAGTTTTCTTGTTAATTCCGAATCCAGACACAAACGAAGAGAATAAAATTGAGAAATTGGGACATTTCATGAAAAATCACAAAGATGAACTGAAAGATAAGAAAATTGCTATATTAACCAGCTTTCTATTAAAAAACTCACAAAAAGAAATTAGTGACTGCGTCTTTAATTCATTACATATTAATCAAGAGGATGCTCTAATTTTCAACCTTGGCCATTCAGGTGAAGAAATACAAGCTAATCTATTTGCAATGCTACGAAAAGTTGATGAAGATGATAAAGTTGATGCAATCATTGTGGAAGGCATTACCGAAGATGCTGAAGGCCTTGCAGTAATGAATAGATTGAGAAAGGCTTCTGGTGATAATCTGGTTTCATTTTGAACCACTATTTGATTCCACCCATTCATCAAAATCCAAGTAATTAATATTCACATCATCTAAAAATTTTTAATGAGGTAAAGTTACAAAATTTTGAATCATAATCAAAATATTTATAGAGTAACTACTTACCCCGAAGTTAGAATATTTCTATATTTGTCTGCTTAACATATTTAGTGACTTGAGAAACAAACAGTGTATCCATCAGTTCATAGAAATTCTATACTTTAATGCATTATATATTGTCTTTTTATATGAATTATATTCACATCTATTCTAAAATACAAGAGTTTTATCAATCAGAATTTTATTATTACACGATTGAATAACGTAGTGGATCGGTATGAGCATTCTTTCTCATCCAGTATTTTCTGATCTCATCAATAATGAAAACACTACTACTTATGAATGCCAAGAAAAACAGATCACCAATACTCAAACTTTCAGTCTTAAAGATTCTTTGGAAGAAAGGAATGTAGATTGCACACATTTGTCCCAATATGGAGAAACCAACAGCAAGGTTGAACATTTTATTAGTGAAAATACCAATTTCAAAAATAGATTTACTTGTATGTCTACAAGCCAAGGCATTGAACATATCAAAGAAGACAAAACAAGTGAATGTCATTGTTGTATCCCTATCGGTAACCTGACCATCTTCTGCCATCTCTTTAACAAAAACATATACTGTTCCCAAAATGATACATGTAGCAGTACCGATCAATCTCTTCAACAAATCAGGGGTCAATATCTTATCTGTACGCTTTCTTGGTGGTTTCTTCATAACCTCATGGTCAACTGGTTCAACACCTAATGACTGGGCTGGTGGACCATCCATTAAAATATTGATCCATAGAATTTGCATAGCATTCAATGGATTTGGTAGACCAAATAGTGTAGACAAGGCAACCAGAGATAAAGCAGCAATAGATGTGGACAGCTGGAAAGACAAGAAGTTTTGAATATTGTTAAAAATACCCTTACCTTCCTCAATGGCCGTCAAAATAGTACTGAAGTCGTCATCAGTTAATATCATATCAGACGCTTCCTTAGCAACGTCAGTACCCATTCTACCCATAGAAACACCAATATCAGCCAACTTCAGGGCTGGAGCATCGTTAACACCATCACCAGTCATGGCAACAACATCACCTCTTTTCCTTAAAGCACGAACAATGTTCAACTTATGTTCAGGAGTAGCACGGGCAAAAATGTTGACATGGCCAATAACATTAGCTAATTGGTCATCTGACATTTCATTTAACTTGTCACCAGTAAGAACAGATAGTTTTGGATCAATAACAGGAATACCAATTTGTCTAGCGATATTAACGGCAGTGTTTTCAGAGTCACCAGTAATCATGATAATGTGGATACCACCTTGCAAAAATTGCTCAATAGCAAACTTTACTGACGGTCTAGGAGGATCATTCATACCAACCAAGCCTGTAAATATCATATTAGAAATATCATCTTCAGCCAATTTAGAACTAGTATCGGTTAAAGGCTTTTTAGCAAAAGCTAGAACACGAAGACCTTCAGAAGCCAAAGAGTTTGCAGTCTCAAAAATTACATCCTTCTGATTCTTAGTCAATTTTTCAACTTTACCCTTATCGGTAACATATGAAACAGATTTCTCTAGAATCTTTTCAAAAGCACCCTTAACAAACAACGTAACCTTCTTTTCGTTATCTTGAATCTTAGTTGCCATCATCTTTCTCTTCGAGTTGAAAGAAAGTTCCTTCAACTTAGTGTATTGACTTCTAACATCCGAAAGGTCAAATTTAGTTAACTGCTCCAAAAGGGCGACATCTGTTGGATTACCCAAGAATTTTGCGTGCTCATTGGAATAAGAGGCATTGTTACAAAGATTACTGCAAAGTAGAGTAGATCTGATATCTTCTGTCAAGTAGTTCTTCAAATTTGTGTTACTGTTCTTATCCAAGGATAAAACATTCAATTTGTTGTCCATACTGCCTAGACACCAGATCTTAGACACTGTCATATGGTTTGATGTCAAAGTACCAGTTTTATCAGAACAAATAAAGTTCACAGAACCCAAAGTCTCGACACTTGGTAATCTTCTGACAATAGCCTTTCTCTTAGCCATTCTCAAGACACCCAATGCCAGAGTAACTGTGACAATAATTGGCAAACCTTCAGGAATTGCAGCCACTGCCAAAGAAACAGAGATTTGGAACATTTCCAACCAGGATCTACCTTGAAGAATACCCAACAGACAGATAATACCAATAACTATAAAACTAACCAACGACAAATCTTTACCCAATTTATCCATAGTCAATTGCAATGGAGTCTTTGGTTTTTCAATGCTGCTCATCATCTCGAAGACAGTACCGAAAGAGGTCTCTCTACCCGTACCTACAACGATACCTCTACCATTACCTTCTTTGACCAGAGTACCCATGTATGCAATGTTAGTACGTTCAGCAACAGGGACAATGGAGTTAGGTTGATCGTTAAAGCTGTCACGGGAAACAGCTTTAGTACTCTTATGAACAGGTTCAGTTTCACCAGTCAAGTTACTTTCATCAATTGTCAGGTCAACACACTCTATAATTCTCAAATCTGCAGGGATACGATCACCAATCTTGAAATGTACCAAATCACCTGGAACCAAGTTTGTCGCTAGAACATGAGACTCCTGTCCTCCTCTAATTAAATGACACTCCTGTGGCACCAATTTGTTTAGTGCTTCCAACGACTTCTCAGACCTATATTCTTGTACAAACCCCACAGTAACAACAATGACGATAGCCATTGTGATACTTATCGCATCATCGATGTTTCCCAGGAAAATGGACAGCACTGCAGACCCCATCAACAGCAGGATCAATCTATCCTCCACAAAATTTGATAGAAATTTCTTGACAAGACTTTCGTCATCCTCAACAGTAATCTCATTGGTACCGTAGTACTGTCTTCTCTTCATTGCATCTCCAGATGAAGGCAAACCGATCTTAGCATCCGTACCAAGCTTATAAAGAGTCTCCTCTACACTCATCGTACAGTACTCCAAAGAAGGGTTTGGCTTAGTCATGGCAGCATTGGTTGCCTCCAAGATCTCCTTCTCCTGAGAATTCAAGGACGAACTGCTCCCATCACGATTCAAATCCTTCTCAACATATGAAAACGGATTATCACTCATTATTTCTCACTGCTCTCTATTTTCTATCTTCTCCTAATTTTAAAGTATTTTTTTTTTTTCCTTCCTCTTCTTTTTTTCTTATTTGATTTCTGTTCAAATTATAGTCGCTGCCCTTCCCTCCTTAGAAGTTAAATCAAGAACAAAGAAAAATGATACCAGTACCTTTTCCCTCTCTCTTTTCTTTCCTTATCCTAGAAACCTTGTTAAAGAAAAGTTTGATTTACTATATACTTTAAAATAGAAATATTTTGTGTCGATTAAATTTGTTGTCTCTCTTTTAAAGGTAAGTTTATTTTTTTTTCATCGAGAGAGCGATTGGAAAAAAAAAAAAAAAAAAAAATAATAAAAAGACGCGTTTCCTTTAGACCCCGTGATAGTTTCGTGTTGTGGTATTCATTAGAATGCCATATTCTGGGGAGGTGGAGGGGATACAGACAATACAGATGACGTATATGGGTGTGTGTATACCTTACGTATCCTACATATTCTACAACGATTACAAGTGGTATATGCGATTGATGAAAACATCTCCATGTATATCTCCTTTCAAAATCCGCTCCCAACCCCCACACCCATATTCACAATCAAGTGATGATATATATTTCTTAATGAAATAAATGTCAAATGTGTGTTATCCATAATGGATTGAATCATCCATACACCTCTCTGGAAAAAAAAAAAATGTAGCCCGCACTTTGAAATGCGATCCACAAAATTTCGAAATGACCTTTTTTTTTCAACAAAAAATTTTGTTCGATAACGGCATAGGAATATCGGAAGTTACCGTAATATTGCAATGGTTTTTTTTTTAATGAGAGAGTTTTCTAAAATTGAGAACTGTGGGAGTCAGTTTCTGCCTTTGCAATCAAGACTATCTGTGGGGTGGTTATTGCGTGATGAGGGGGGTAGATCAAGTTTTTTCTTTTCATAAAAACTTATATATATAAAGGAATAGGACTCAGTGTAAGTTGATCCAGAAGTAATCAGAATAAATATAATATATACATCTATATACCTAAACTGTAATAACAACAACAATAATGAACTCTACTAGACTTGCCCAAACTGCTTCTACTGCTATCCGTGCTTTGAAGAATAATACTCAGATTAAGAGAACTCCAGGTAACTCTTTTATGTCATTTAAGGAGTACAGAGAGAGCGCAAAGACATATGGTCCATTGAGTGCATCTCTTGCCTCAAAGAGAAATCTAACGACCAAAAATTAAATATATGGGTAAAGCAGTTCTTTTTTTATTTTTTTTTTTTAAAAAAAAACTAAACACAGTTATATATTCAACAAAAACCAGGAGATACTAAAATCAAAAAAAAAAGGATAAGGAAAACAAAAAAATAACAAATTCTTACATATTTTATAGACCTATGATCACAATATGTAAAATAATGATTCTAATAGAAATTTATTTTTACTGAAATAATTATAGTTATATTTCTTGATAAAATAAATATAATGATAGTGGTAGAATTTTTCTTTTAAATGAAAAAACAAACGAAGTCATGATAAAAGTCATAATAAAGCATAAAAAATAATAAAAAAGAGAGGTAAAATAACTTACTTCAACAAATTAAATTCTCTCTCTCTTTTCCTACACTAGATATAATATCAGCGGACTAAATAGCATTACTGATACTGGAATTCCTGCGTAAATAATAAATCTTCCGAGAATATCGATGTCTGCAACACCGACATGTTCGATACATGCATTACCGTTCCTTGCAATTTTTTGTAACATCAATCTTTCCTTCATTTTTCTGTCATCTCTTACTCTGCACAATTTCAACAGGAAGAGCTTATATACTAGCGGTTTACTAATCACGTATTTCCATAGCACAACCAGCACAACCCCGAACCCCAATCTTGTTGCCAACTGGGTATAAGTGTATTCCGTGGTAAAAGCGTAAATGAATGATTTATCGTCAAAAAAGTACCTAATAAACCAGTCGCTGACTTCCAATCCAGAGACAACTCCCATGAATGCGACACTATCCACAAAACATGGACACTCATCAACAGGCGTAATATGTGTGAATAGAGTGAATAGCCCCCAAAGAACGCTAAGCGCGGGAAACCAGAAATGATTACCGTATTCCCAATTTTTTAATAGTGCACGGAACCCCAATCTAACTGCAAAACAAAATATCCCGACAAGCGAACCACTCACAAGGTCCAGAATACCATGCATACCACAATATATTCTGCCTAGAACCAAAGTGAAATAGTAGAAAATGACCACACCGAATAATGCAAATTTGGCCAAAGGAGAATAATTGGGATTGCTCACTAGTGCGGTTAAAAACAAAAGACTGACCCCGGTGGCATTAGCTGTATGTGAAGATGGTGCGCCATACTCCTTTGTCGTATATTCACTCAGAGTGATTCTATGTAAAGGGGGTGAAGTTGGTCTTGGCAAACACCAGTAGTCCTTCAAGAACCCACTCAAATATATCGAGTAACCCAAAATATAGACCATATCCCTTGTAAACTCGAAATAACCGAAATATACAGGTAGCGGTAAAAACAGCACGTAGAAGGTATGCGACCCCATCAACGAAGTGTACGTGAAATATATATCCAAAGCTTTACACCTATACCGCGATTGCCAATTGTACAATACGGGAGACTGTTTATCCACAAACCTTCGGAGATACGACCTCACTTTAAACCTTAGAGGAGACATATGCGGCTTGTAATGGTCATCTGGATGGTTTCCTGGATCACTCAACACATTCTTTTCTTGGTAGTCATTAGGATCAGACAAAGCTCTTTTCCTCACTTTAGGTGGGGCTAATCTTGTAGCATCATCATCAACACATCTTCTAGTAGTAGTTGTAGTAGTAGGTGCAATAATCGTAGTCATTGTATTTCTTAGTTCATCTACACTCCTCATTCATTTAATTCACAAATGAAAAAAAAAAAAAAGAGAATTACAAATAGTTATAATAATAAAAAGACCAGCAAAAGAAAACAAATGAAAGAACAATATATAGGGATGGGAGTCCAATATAGATATCTTAGAGGTAAATTACATTAAAATTAATAAGAAATTCACACCTTTAAAACAAAGTTATTTACTTTATTTAAATCAATAGCAAAGAGAGAAGAGGCCCCTATAAAGCTGCTTCTTTTTTTTTTTTTTTAGCTTGTTGCTCTCTCTGAGTGTTTTCTCTCTAAAGAGAACCCGATAACTTCTTCAACGTCTTGCTTCTCTCTTTCTGTACGTCTTTGTGTGTAGCCTGATTTTCCTCTATTGGCTTCACCCTCGAGGCAGAAGAAAAAACAACCAAACAACAAAAAACACAAACCCGCGTCCTACGGCATTTCTCTTGTTGCACTCCCATTTTTATCTATTTGTGTCAAAAACACCGAAGACATCCCACTTATCCCCTTCTTTTTTCTTTCTGTGTTCTAGCTCCCGAAATGGGCAAAAAAGGGTTTCGTAATAGGTGATTCATTATCAGCACGTGTGATTTATTAATAGAATATCTCTCTATTTCACATACTATCTTAGTATCAATACATTGTTGACAATGTTTTTTATTTTACTTGAATATGCACCTTCGATCTTACCATCTTTTTTTTGGGGGTTATCTTGTGTTCATCTTAATGCTACTTGGATGCAGAATGAATTGGTAGGGTAAAACTTATGTTTTATATCAGAACAATGGCAACTTGGCCGAGTGGTTAAGGCGAAAGATTAGAAATCTTTTGGGCTCTGCCCGCGCAGGTTCGAATCCTGCAGTTGTCGTTAATTTTTTTAAATTTTCTATATCAGCATTGCTATTGCTAAAATCTACAAATTCTAAAACATCCATCATAAAAAACTTTTTTTTTTTTACAACAAGTAAAGAATAAATGAAGGTATAGCCATATGGAACAAATAAAATAATAATAAAAATAATATCACGTTAATTTCTTTTAAGAGTTTTTCTCCCCCCTAGTTTATAATATAAAAAAGTCATTTGTACTATTTAGTTACATTGAAAAGCCAAAAGATAAAGAAACAAAAAATATAGAAAACATTAAAGAAATAACATAGAAGAATGGCTTGCATCTGTAAGGGTGACTGACAGGGAACTTTTAAGGACGAAAAGGGGCAGTCATTTGTGTTACATCCGAAGAGATGCTTAACTTAGGAACATAAAAAAATACCCATTATCTAAGTATATTCCATTAACTTGTCCGCATCCCTTGGTAGTTATATTGTCATTAGTAGTACCTTATTCATTTTTTTTTGACAAACACCTCTTTCTGGAGACATAGAAATAGATAGAAAAAGCAATTTTATCAGAAATTCCAACTTTAAACAATGTCCCATCGATACTCTTTCTTCTTATGAAATTCTACTTTACTCTATTGTTCTGTTTACTCTTCATCTGGAGTGGTAACTGGCCAGGTGTAAGGGTGCTTTTCCTCGATAATGTAGTTGTGCTTGTTCAAGTACTCTCTTAGACCCTTTGGACCTCTAGAACCGTATGGATACAATTCTGGTTGAGGAGCATCTGGACCCTCCAAGTAGTTCAACAATGGAGTAAATAGACCCCAACTGACTTCCAATTCATCATCTCTGACGAAGTTGGAGTGGTCACCCATCATAGCATCTCTGATCAAGACTTCGTAAGCTTCTGGGATCCAGAAGTCCTTGTATCTGGAAGAGTATGTCAAGTCCAAGTCAGTGACTTGAGTAGCGTTGGATAGACCTGGAGTCTTGGCGTTGAACTTCATGTAGACAGCTTCGTTTGGTTGAATTCTGATAACCAATTCGTTGTGTGGAATGTTTTGGAAGACACCAGAGGCAACAGCCTTGTATTGCAATCTAATTTCAACCTTACCTTCGTTTAGGGCCTTACCAGCTCTCATAACGATTGGAACACCAGCCCAACGTTCGTTTTCGATGTGGAAAGTCATAGCAGCGAAGGTAACACACTTAGAACCTGGCTTGACAGTTTCGTCATCCAAGTAAGCTGGCTTGGTACCATCTTCAGACTTGTCGTATTGACCAATCAAGATATCCTTGTGGTCAAATGGAGCCATAGCCTTTAGAACCTTAACCTTCTCGTCACGGATAGCTTCTGGGTCGAAGGACACAGGTCTTTCCATGGTCAACAAGGTCAAAACTTGCAACAAATGGTTTTGCATAACATCTCTGATAATACCAATGTTGTCAAAGTAACCACCACGACCTTCAGTACCGAAAGGTTCCTTGAAGGCAATTTGGATAGATTGGATGTTGTCCTTGTTCCAAGCAGAGTTTAGGAACTGGTTACCGAAACGCATGACCAGCAGGTTCTTGACAAGCTCCTTACCCAAGTAGTGGTCGATTCTGAAGATTTCGTCTTCTCTGAACAATGGAGACAAGTCAGCTTGCAACTTACGAGCGGTCTCCAAGTCACGACCAAATGGCTTCTCGACAATTAAACGAGTGACACCCTTTTCAGCGTAGACCAACTCCTTGATTTTAGTGGCAACAGACAAAAATACAGATGGTGGCAAAGCGAAGTAGAATAGACGGTGTGGTTCAGTAGAGCACTTGGCACCCTCGAAGGTCTCAATTTGCTCTCTCAACTTAATGTAACCCTCATCTTGGTCGTATGGACCAGAAACGTAGGTAACCATCTTGAAGAAGCCATCAATCTTCTTCTTATCCTCTTCCTTTGGTGTCTTCAAGTTCTTCTCAATACGTTCTCTCAACTCTTCAACAGTCAGCTGACTACGAGCGTAACCAATGATCTTAGTAGATTCATCCAAGTAACCTTCTCTGTACAAACCAAACAAAGCAGGGAAGGTCTTCTTCTTGGCTAAATCACCGGAAGCACCGAACACCACAATAACGGTATTCTTTTCAAACTTGACAGGTTCAGACATCTTTTACTGTTTTTTTTTTCTTGGGGGTGTTGTTGTGTTTTAATAATATATGGGGTTATATTATTGGTTTATTTAGTCCAACAAAAAAATGAAGGAAAAGGTATCGGGAAGAGAGAGAGAGAAACAATTAAAAGCTAGAATCCTTTTTTCTTATATATGTAAGAAGGGGGGGCGTAATGTGTGAAAAATTACCAATTGAAAAAGAAAGAGAGTGACAGCAGAGAGAAAAAATCGAAAAAAAAAAAAAAAAGCAAATCCCTATCTTGAAGGAAAAACCTATCTCTTGTTCTCTCTCTCTTCCCCCCTTCCTGTATTTGCGTATAACAAAACCGGGATTGACAGGTTATGTTCTCTCTCTATCATTCCTCCTGTGTGGTTTCTCTAGCCATATTAATAAGAAAAAATAAAAAAAACAGGGGAATAACAGTAACCCGGATATGTATTGCCACCCTAAAAAAAAACCAAACCCCATTTTATGCATTAGTTGAGATAAAGCATCTGTTCTCTCTCTCTTTCGTATCCACAGTTAACCTACAATTATAGGGGTGAATTTTATTGTACCTGGAACTGACGATTATTAATCTGAGGTACGGCCAATTCTCTTATGAAAACCACATAGAGAAAACTCAATTGGTCTTCCCTCGCTTATTTTTTCACAGTTCAACTGTCCCTTCCCCCCCTTTTTTTTTTTGGTTGTACTTAACTTCCCCTACAAAATACTCTTCTCCCCTATTTTTTTTTAATTTTTTTTTTTTTTTTTTTAGTGATTACGTTTTTTTATTATTCTATCGTATTGAATTATATATGCTATATACGATTACCATGTGTTACCAACAGTGACAAGATCCTTCTCTTGATCCTTTGGTACGGGATTGAACTGGTACGTCAGCTTCGTTTCGTCGCATGTAGGTGGGGTATTTACCTGCAACGGCTCTATCAGTTGTAACTCCGCGAAGTATTTGCGGTTCATCTCCTGCACCATTTGTGTACGTCTCTTAGCGTTGGTGTTCGTGGTCTCGTCATTGATGCTGGACCCCAGCAGACCCCCGCCGTTGATGCTGCCTCCTGGGCACGCGTTAACCTCTATGTAGTCGCTCGTGTACGGTTCCGCGACTGAGTTAGGGTTGCTGTCCTCGCTGTCCGTGTGTTTATTACAGAGCTTATGATTTTGGCCCCGCTTACGTAACACTGTGATGCTACGTTTCCCAAATTCTTTCTTTAACTTCTTCTTGTCGGGGTTCAGTGCACGGCACATGTTCTGGATATTGCGAAACCCCGAGAGCTCACAAGCGCTGGCGAGTTTTAGTGCGGGATTCTCCTCTGATACCAGACGGTACTCCACGATGTCGTTGTTCTTCCCGGGGATCTTGATGATGTCGCCGCCCATCACTGCCTGTTGTGCGAGCACATACTGGTAGGCGTACCCGCCGCTGCTGCCGTCGAGGTTGACACTCCAGTGTATCTGGGGGTCCCACCCAGCGGGGCTCATTTCTTGGCGCAACACATTCAGTTCTTCAACATTAAATTCCTTCAGGTATTCGTGGAATGGGATTTGCAGTTCGTTGAACATGGTTACCACTTCCTTTGGGGTGATCACGCAGTCTACTTCACCGTCACTATCGGGTCTTGAGGCCTCCAGCTTCTTGTCGAAACACGGCATGATAGTCAGGTGATAATATGGGGTTTGTTCTTTTTCCATGGCTTCTTTGATCATCAACCCTGTGATTTGTTGGGATGACTTCACATTCAATAGTAAAGGTACTATTTCTTGCTTTGTTTTCTCTGTGTAAACGACAAATCCAGGACATATACTGGACAACACGGGGTTTTTATCTAGTTTACCGCTGGCTTTTAAAGTCTGTAGTTTCTCTATGGTCTTTCGTATGGATAGGACACGGCCCCATTCTGTGCCAACAAAATATGTGGTGTGGAATACTTCTTTGAATATACGCAGCATGCAATAGTCTACTTGGTCAACATGTACACCATAGTATTTACCTAGCGAGACTCGACACTGTGGTGACATACTTGCAACTATCAGTTTATCACCTGTTGCACTATTGTCCAGCCCCATCTGTCGCCACGCATCAATAAACACTGTATGACTCTGTTTCTGCAACATGATCTCTTCACTCGATGTGATACATCCGGAACATGCCAAACAGTCGGATAACGATATACTGACTTTCTCTAGCTCTGTTGGCTCAACTCCAACTTGGTATTCACCATCCTCGGTGACATATGCAGTTTCCTTTTTAACCTCCGTGGGTTTGGTACATGCTAAAGCAGGACTTATGAAGTCATTAAGATCAGATTCAGATAGCAGTGCACTCATTTGTCTATAAATATTAGTGGTTTTAGGATAAGAATATGCATTCAAGAGAAGCTTAAAATAAATAAATAGTGCTTTTGATCAATATACCACCACTATTTTTATATAAGATGAGCTTACTAAGAATTTTTTTCATTTTATCAATTTTTTTTTTTTTTTCATTTCTTGACGTAATACCCAGTTTTCGTACGGATGTTTCTAAGCACACACAATATAAGTCATTTTCTGGGTGTGTAGAAGACATTTTTGATGACAATACGTAAGAGACAGTACTTTTTATTTTCAAATATATGATAACTTCAAACAATCCACACTCTTATGTGCCCATCTCTGTTATGTTCCATTGTATTTTAACTACCTTACTGGACACAAACACATATCTTATTGCGTTGTAAGATTTGAATTTTTCTTGGTTGACGGTTCTTATCTAAAAAAAAAAGAAATGTATATATAAATAAAAAAAAAATAAATTCAACTAAAAAAAAAAAAACACTCTTGAAAGCTAGAAAATGTTTTTAACCAGGAGAACGATATCGAAACTACCACTTTTGTATAGAATGTCTAGCTCTATTGCTGTATCTGAAATTGCTTCTTGGGATAAAGAACTCTCAAGTGACCTACACCACCAATTGGCCACCACTGTGTTGAAAAACTATAATGCTGATGATGTGTTGCTAAACAAGACCCGCCTACAGGAGCAGGATGTCCGTGTGTTTAACACTAAACTATCTATTGACGCTACCCCTGTCACTAACCAGAAGGCCTCTGGTCGTTGCTGGTTGTTTGCCGCCACTAATCATCTAAGAATCAATGTTGTCAAGGAACTGAATTTGAAGGATTTCGAGCTGTCTCAATCCTACTTGTTCTTTTACGACAAGTTGGAGAAATGTAACTATTTCTTGGAACAGATTGTGCAGTCTAGAGACGAGGACATTGATTCTCGTTTGGTCCAATACTTGTTGACCGACCCTACTTGTGACGGTGGCCAGTACAGTATGTTTTTGAACATTGTCAAGAAGTACGGTCTAATTCCAAAAGATCTTTACAACGATGGTGCTTACTCAACCACTGCATCTCGTAAGTGGAACAGTATCTTAACTTCCAAGCTAAGAGAATTCGCCGAAACTCTAAGGGAAACCTCAAAGAAGGTCAGTGTTGAGGACAAAGAGTTCATTGAGCTAAGAAAATCCATGCAAAAGGAAATCTTCAGATTGATGACATTGTTCATGGACCTACCACCTATTAAGCCAGATGAAAAGTTCACATGGACTTACCAGGACAAGGACAAGAATGTTCACACCATTGAAACCACCCCACTAGAGTTTGCTACCAAATACTGTAAAGTCGACTTTAAGCAACCTGTCTCTTTGATCAACGATCCAAGAAACCCTTACGGAGAACTAATCAAAATTGACAAGTTGGGTAACGTTATTGGGGGCGAGGAGACGTTGTACTTGAACGTTGACAACGAGACTTTGAGTCAACTGATCGTCAAGAGACTGAAAAACGACAAGCCTGTGTTCTTCGGTTCCCACACCCCCAAATTCATGGACAAGAAGAATGGTGTCATGGACGTTGATCTATGGAACTACCACGCTATCAAGTACGACTTGCCACAATCCAAGGCTTCTCGTATCAAATACCACGAGAGTTTGATGACCCACGCCATGTTGATCACCGCAGCCCACGTCGACGATGCTGGCAAACCTGTCAGATACCAAGTCGAGAACTCCTGGGGTAAGGACTCCGGAAAGGACGGCCTGTACGTGATGACCCAAGAGTATCTTGAAGAGTACTGCTACCAAATCGTGGTCGACATCGACGAGCTCCCAGAAAACCTGGCCAAGAAGTTCCAAGAAAAACACGAACCTATCGTCCTACCTATCTGGGACCCAATGGGTGCTCTAGCAGAGTAAATAAAACGTATATAGTTGAATAACATATATATTATAATGAATATAGGCTTATCATCATACCACACGAACACGATCGGCATTAGCGCAAAATGATCCATTTTTTTTTTTTCCTGTTTTAATTTATCCCCTTCCAAAAAAAGAAGCCTAAAAAAAAAAATAAAAGCCAGGACAGGAAAGGAACAAAGGAAATTGGCAACGCGTTGATTTTCACGCAGGAGAAATTCAAAAAAAAAAAATTTCATTAAAACAAAGGACAACGTTTCAAAACTATTGCTTAACACGTAATAAGCAAATAATAAAGACAAAACAAATACTTCTTTACTTTAAGATTTACTTGCTTTTTATTATATATTTTAAAGTATTCCTTGAAGGGAGGGAGAGTATTTGGTTTCGTACATTAGAAAGTTTTGTGGTTTCTAAGGTGATCAAACTCAACATAATTATTTCAACTGTAAGGAAACATAGGAAAAAGGAAGCGAATTTTGAGAAAGCTGGGATAGATAATAAATCAAATAAAAATACACTAAAAAATTAGAATGAGGTTTGGCAGAACTTTTAAATATCTGGCGCTTGCAGCATGGTTGGGTCAAGCGTTAGGAGAGGTTGTGCCCGATAAAAATTTTAGTTCAAGAGAGTATTTTGCTGTCGAGTCGCATTTGTCGAAGGATGACTTGGTGGATTTACACCCAGACTGGAGGTTTGAACATCCAGTGAGAGGGCTCGAGAACCACTATGTTTTCTCTACTCCGAAACAAGGAAAAGAGCTGAAGAAAAGAGATATCGAAGTCGAAGATCATATTACATTCTCTGAATTGCTGAGTCCCAATAGTGTAATAGAAAAGAGAAGTCCTGTGCCTCCTATGGATTCCAGTATGGCGCAGCTTCAAAAGATAATGGAAGATGTACAGATAAATGATCCACAATTTCTGAAACAGTGGCACTTAGTAAACCCATCCTATCCTGGTAACGATATCAACGTTAAGGATGTTTGGATGGGGGGTATCACTGGTAAAGGTGTAGTGGCAGCCATTGTAGATGATGGTGTCGATTTCGAAAGTCCGGATTTGAAGGATAACTTTTCTCCTGAAGGTTCGTGGGATTTTAATGAGAATACAAACTTACCACGTCCTCTTTTAAATGATGACTATCATGGTACTAGGTGTGCGGGTGAAATTGCTGCAGGTAAAAATAATAACTACTGCGGTGTTGGTATCGCTTATAATGCAAAAGTATCCGGTATTAGGATTTTGTCTGGTCAATTAACCAGGGAAGACGAAGCTGCATCTCTGATCCATGCCCTGGATGTGAACGACATATATTCCTGTTCTTGGGGTCCTCCAGATGATGGTAAACACCTACAAGGCCCATCTCCTCTGGTTAAAAAGGCATTGATTAAAGGTACCAATGAGGGTAGAGGAAAGAAGGGTGCTATTTATGTTTTTGCCAGTGGTAACGGTGGTCATAACGGAGACAACTGTAATTATGACGGTTATACAAACTCTATTTACTCCATTACTGTCGGTGCAATCGACCACAAGGATATGCATCCACCATATTCCGAATCATGTTCTGCTGTTATGGTCGTAACTTATTCCTCAGGTTCAGGTGAGTATATTCATTCAACTGATATCAGGGGGGCTTGTAGTGAAAGACACGGTGGTACTTCTGCTGCTGCACCTGTAGCTGCTGGTATTTACGCTCTTGTGTTGGAGGCAAATCCTAAATTAACATGGAGGGACGTCCAATATTTGTCTATTTTATCTTCTGAACCAGTTGTTAATAATTTGAATAATGGTAACTGGCAAGAAACTGCTATGAAGCGTCAATACTCCCATACCTATGGTTATGGTAAACTGAACGCCAAAAAGATTGTGGATATGGCTAAAAGTTGGAAGAATGTTAATCCACAAGCTTGGCATTTCACTGAACCAAAGAGCGTTAACAAAAGTAATGAGAATACAGAGGCTATTGAGTCTGTCATCCGTATTTCAAAGGATGATTTGAAGACATCGAATATTAAAGCTCTTGAACATGTTACCATTACTGTTGATATCGAAACAACCAACAGAGGTCAAACTGTCATTGACTTGATATCTCCAAGTGGTGTAATTTCTCACTTAGGTGTTGTCAGACATTTGGATACATCTGATGAAGGTTTCAGAGATTGGACGTTCATGTCCGTTGCCCACTGGGGTGAAAGTGGTGAAGGTGATTGGAAACTCATTGTTAAGTCCACATCTGAAGACAACGAAATCAAATTCAATTACTGGAAATTAGGAACATTCGGTGAGGGTAAAACTGCCGAGGGAGCCACTGCATATTTTGGCATGGAATACGGATCAAATAATGAAGTTACAGAGGAAACCTCTGAAACCCCACAAGGGCCTGAAGAGGAAAAGCCAGATCAAAAACCGGAAGAAGACAAACCAGAGGAAGAAAAACCGGAAGGAGGAGCTGCTAGTGACCAGCAAGACGAAAGTAAAGGTGAAGACATTCATGAACCAGAACCAACCGACGATGACGAACGTAAACATCATTCTTCATTACCTCCTATTCCACAGGGCGCTAAATTAATTATTTCTCTTTTCTTATTAATCTGCGTCTTTCTACTATTACACTTCATGTTTTTCGTTAGAGCTAGAAGAAGGATAAAGAGAACAAGAGCTACTGCATATGATTATGACATTATTGACACCGACTCAGATTATGACTCAAATATTGATGAAACCATAGGGAGTATGGAGGATAATTTCAATCTTTCTGAAATCGATGACAATGATTTTGATTTTTCCGATGAGGATAATTTATCAAATCCAGGTGCTGCAGGTAAGAATTCCGGATTAGATGAAGTTCTATTAGAGACATTTAATTCCAATGGACAACAAGAAAATAGCACTGAAAATGAACAGCAAGGCAGTTCCGGATCAGAGCAACCAAAATAATTAATATTCACTAATTGACAATTTCTTTTCTATTTTCTCTCTGACTTGAGCGAACTTATAACAACCAAGACATTAGTTATAATGAATTGAATTTCACCGTAATTAACTTACAGGGACTTTTTGACAAATTTTCCAAACATAGCATATCACTCACACAAGTGATTCCCTTTAGAATTTCACTGCATTCAAAATATAGAAAACTGCTGGCAAATGACAATAAGATAACAACATATTCACTTTAAAACGATAAATTTGCTACTACTAATATTAGCTACAACTGTACATTTCAATTAACGATCGATCAATATGTTTATGAACAGGGTTTTCAAAGTATCAAATATCATCTCACTCTTCTTGTTTTTGTTTTTATATTTAAGATTTATGTTAAAAAAAACTACAAATATTCAGCTTCATTATATAATTCATTTTAAATACCACAACCAAATTAACTATAACATCATACCTATTTATTCTCGTATTTTTTATTGAATAACTATTATTAGTACGGAACCACTAACAAAAAAAGCAGCAAAAGAAAAAAATTGAAAAAAAAAAAAAAAAAATAAATTCGCTTCCATGAAGCAGGAAAAAAAAAAAAGAATAGTGTCAGACAAAAACTCAATTTAAGGCTACTATATTAAAAGTTGAGTAACCTTATAGCGAGATTAAACATCTAGCTAACCTCTTCTGTCCACTACCTTCATTTAGTCTGCTTACATTCTTCATTCTTTCTTTTCTTCTTCATTCTTTTTATTTCATCATCTTTTTCCCAGGCACAAATTCAGAATAAATAATAACATTGATACTCACAGAAGAGAACAAAACAAAACAAAACATAACATAACAGACAATACTCCGGGGGTGTTTAACAAGGTAACAACAATCCAAGAAAATGAATAAATTAAGTAATAAGAGGATATCGTGGTCTAAGACAGGTATTATTGCCTATGGTGACTCCCATTCGAGTGAAGGTAATTTATGTATTACTTTTCTCGAGACAATAAACGGCGTAAATTGCAGATTCCATCCTCCACAAAGATATACAATTCACCCACAAATACATGAAAATCTACCGAAGCCTGAAGGAAGTGCAGGAACCCACCCAAATGGTTCAAATGGCCATACAACTGGAGGCACACCTGCTTCCTCAGGAAAACAATCTCATCAGTTTTTTTATGATATTTCATCTGTACACTGGAACAATTGGTTCAGCTTACCAGGAGATATGTTAGCTGTTTGTGATGAATTAGGTAATATGACAATGCTGATTGCTGGTCAAAGTCCTGATGGTCCAACTACACTTGATAAGCTAACAATGCTCTTTCAGGACAACATTTACAAGATACACAACCATGTCATGCAATTACAAACCAGCAACTCAAGTAATACAAAATTAGAAAGAAAACAAACCAAAAAAGAATATAACACAACGATTTTAGACTTCCATTGGCTGAGCTCTTCAAAACCTGTAATAATATCACAATTTTCTGCATTTGATAGTTCCATCAACATGTACAGAAATAAAGCACAACAGCTCACTGCACATGGAATATACTATCCTCCATTTATGAAATATGCCTGCTTTGCGGTTAGAAGAAATGGACAAGTAGATTTCTGGTACCAGTTCTCAAATTCAAAAGATCACAAGAAGATAACATTACAGCTATTTAACCCACATAATGAGCGTTCAAGAGGATTAGATTTTCTTCAATATGCCAAAATCACACCTGTCAATAATGATAACTGTTTATTAATTACAACATATTCAAGACTTACCAAGAAGCTTTCATTTTATAAACTGTTTGTTAATTGGAATATCAGTGCCGCAAAGCCGGTTGTGCTAAACGATCCCTCCTTAAAATTCAAACACATACTAGATGCTACACTAGACCAAACCGATGATGAAGGGAGAGTATTAGAATTTTCTTGTGTGCATGTCTTAGCGAAAGTTGTTGTCGATAAAGATATTGCTCCTGAAGTTTTAGTTGTTTATGATGTGTTGGGAACAAATGAATCGATAGTTAAACAATATAAGTTGGGACAAGTGAGACTACCATTGGATTATTTAGGGATTTTAAAGCCCGAGTTAAATACTTCCAATGAAAATCACAACCAAGCCCTTAGATCAAATCGCTCCAATCTTCGTTTCCTTGGATCACTACAATTGAAGCATAAGGTTATGAACGTTACTTCAGAAATTCTTGATGGGTTTATCTCATTCTATTATACAAACGGTGAAATTGATGTATATAACCAAAATGATTGGAAATTAGAAACAGAACGACTCGTTAATCAGGGACCCCAAGGAAAGTTCAGCAATATTATAACTTCTATTTTGAGTGCCGGTTTCAAATATAAAAAAATAGAGACCATCGGAGCTGTAGAGTGGATTCGTGTATCTCCTACAATGGCAGGTATTATCTATAAAAACAAAAATGATGACCTCCCAAAATTTCATCCAATGTATTTGGAAGATATTTCGGACGCATCAAAGGATGAAATAAATGCTACCTCAATGGCGTTTGGATATGTCACAAGTGCTCATCGACAATTATCGGGGGAGGACATTGCTCTTGCATGCAAGCAACATATATTAAAGATTTCAAAGTTAGATGAGAAGAGAGCTAAAAAATTTATCACTACTTTAATGTTTAATCTGTACAACTTCTTCAACTTCTCACCCGGGGCTCCTAAGGAACTAATGGATAAAATCATATCTAGTAGACCTTTACAAAAAGTCATGCTATTACAATTGGAGCTGGGTAGTATATTCTCCGATGAAAATACTTGTGAGATGGCAAGAGTAATATTATATTTGAAAAACGTCTCATTTGCATTCAATGGTGTAGCACGTAATTTACAATTTGCCATTGAGCAAATGACCAATAGTACAAACAGTGCTAGCTCAACTACACAACTCTCGGGAGACAAATTTTTCCAGACAGCATTTTCTAAGCAGGATCTGGTACATTCATTAATCCCAGTAACAAAATGGTTTGTGAAATTCATCACATACTTAATACAGCAAATTTTGATCTTAACCAATGACCCTGACAACACAGAAAATAGACTGGTAATAGGTATTTTTGGTGCGAAGATTCCCAGAACGTTGATCTTGACAATATTGTCGGAGATTCAAAAGGTTATTGCTATCATAACAAAATTCCCTGAAACAAATTATCCAATCTTGAATGAATCTTCCACGTATTTGAAGATGTTATTAGCTGAATCATCAGTTAACTTCGAAAAATTTGGTACATTCTTGAATGATGTCAACTTGAAACTTTCGACCTTCAGTGAACAACAACCATCAGTGATGAGAGAGCCCACTTTGCTAGTGAGATCAGAAGTTCCAGAAGAACTAAGTAAGATTACGGATTTCTTACTACAGTACTCTAGTAATACTGTGATATCTCATGGTGATGCATCGGCGATATACTTCGCAGACACAAGTGGCTTGAGAATATCTTGCGACGAGTTTTTCCAACCAGGTGTCCATAAACTATTACAACCTATTGAAGACGGTATAGTTATCGAAGATGACCACATGCCAGCAGCATTCAAGGACTCTAGAAGTTTCACAAAGCTCACTTATGATGGTATCACTTACGACAGGTTTACTGAGGATGATGACAAGAAATTGAAAAGATGTAATAGATGTGGATGCGTTACTAAAGCAGGGTATCCAATAGCACGTAATAAGACCATAGTACCAACCTCTATAAGCACAAGAAGATGGCCTACCATGTACACCCGTATGTGTATTTGTTCGGGTATGTTATATGAACTTTAAATAAGATATAATGATATATATATATAATTATATGTCCTTGAACGTTAATCTTATTTCTTATGCAGATATTCTCACTGTCACGTTTTCTTTGAATTCAGTATTCAGTTTTTGATTTTGTTCCCCCTTTTCAAACATCGTGCATTGCAGAAAGTTTCTTCACAAACAGATTTTCCTTTTTTGTCTCCAAACACAATGTATGTGCTGTAAGAAAGTGTTTCAAATTCAACTATAGGAATCCATTATTTCATTTCGTATTTTCTTTACCACAATCTTGGCAGTACGATCACTACCCCCACTTACCGTATTCAGTTAAATAACAACCGGTGATATGTTTCCGAAGAGCGCACGGTTCGTAACAGTTTAAAAAGCTTGAAAGAGCTAAAAAAAATAAAAAAGAAAGAGATGTAAGGAAGTTCTAGTGAAATCGCGTGACAACAGTTATTGAGAACGAGTCCACATTGTAAATCCTATGGCAGAACCTCTTCATTTTTTTGCTTCCTTTCTGCGCATTTTCTGTGGAAGAAGAAGGTTAGGTGGCGAAATAAAGCCAGCTTTCGTATTATGTGTTTTTCACTGCTAGCACTCTTTGACATCTTTCCTTTTTTGGTAAGATGATGTTTGATTTTGGGCCAGCTTCCGAGGGATGCCACTCAAAAAAATGCACAGAATTTCATTTCATCCCGTTTTCTGCTCTATGGAATATGCACTGAACATTGCCTCATCTCCTATATTCTTTCTTTTTTTATTTTTTTTTTAATTGTTACTTAATCAAAACTTTAGTCGCAGACACCGCCGTAGCCATGGCAGTACTTAAGAGTCCCAAAAAGAATGTGGAATTGAATAAAAAAAAAATAGGAGGAATTGTTACAGAATGTACTGTAGGGTCCAGTTTTTTTCCTTCTTTCTTTCTTTTTTTCTCAATTTTTTTTTTAATTTTCAGTGTGCTTAGCTTATACTGATGAACCCTTCTTTTTTAGTTTATTTCTCCTGCCGTAAGTCTCTCAGAACGCACTGCAGATAAAAAACTGCGATGTTCGGTTGAGACACCCTGCGAGGAAGATTCGATGAGTTTTTTGTGCGTGTGTTTTTATTATTATTACTATGTGGATTTACTCCCAGTTTTTAGTATCGCTTTGTAGAAATGTTTGTAGAAGCCCTGTCAAGATTTTTTTTATTGAGAGAAGAGATGTGCAGTATTTGTTTTTACTTTTTTTTTTCTGACAAAGCAACGAAAACAAAAATTTGTTAGAAATATTTCAAATTGTTTCTTTCATTTCAATTTTTAATAGGCGCAAGCATTTCCTTATTTAAATAACTGAGGCAAAAAAAGAATAAAAAAGGATTCAATCAGGCAATATTTTCTGTCCCTTCTCCAGGTCTAGATATCTAATACTTGATCGCCTTTTGTATTATATTATTTTATTATTCCGCCATCTAAACTTAATACATTATTTTTTATTTTATTTTTATTATTACTTTGTTTTGAATTAAAAAAAGAAGATAAAATCTATTATGACACAAGACGAAGAAGTTAAAGCTGTTGTGCCAAATAAAGTACTAGAAAATATTATTGGTGAGAACAAGAGCTTAGCTAAGCTTGCGTCCGCTAAGAAGTCTATGATTTCTTCAACTTTGAATGATCTTGCAATGCAGAAAGTTGAGCTGGTTCTCAATGAAAGAGAGATCGAACTGATAAGAGACTCTTGGTTTATTATGCTAAATGATGATTTGTCTCCACAGACCATGTCCGCATTCTACGGGAAACTAAGACAGAATAAGAAATTGTCATTAACCTCTAATTTGATAACAAATGAGAAATTTTCTGTGCTAAATGAGCAATATGAAGAGAAGAGACAACATATCATTAACAACACAAGTATACCTTACCAAGTGCTGAACACAAGTTCCATCGAAGGTTCTCTGTTCTGTGCTCAATTTTATGAAAACCTGATAGCTATGGACCAAAATGTCGAGAGAATGTTTCCTTCAATTAGGCACCAGGCTGTTTCGTTTTCTGGTGTGCTAAATACAGCTGTTGATAACTTAGAGAATATACATATTCTGGATAGTTATCTTCGCGGTATCGGTAAGAGACATGCAAGAATATTGGGTATTCGCCCAGCATACTTCGAGACAATGGGCAAAGCTTTTATCAGGACTTTTCAGGATAGATTTGGTGTATTTTTCACCATCGAGTTAGAAGATATATGGTCAAGATTATATTCCTACTTGGCCAATGGTATGATTGCTTTTGGTGTCGATCCTGTTATTCCACAATCGATTAAGGAATCTAGAGCCAATTCTTTGGATACACTAAACGGTGGCTCATCCAGTGACAACAGCAGGAAAAACTCTTTTGTTTCCAAGAATAATGAATCTGAGATTTCGGATTTCAAGAAGTACATGGCACAATTTAATCACGAGATTGTCGAGGAAGATGATTTAGATTTTCCTATCCCAGGTATATTAACCACAGAAACAAGTTTCCAAGATAGCGAACTTGGTGATGTTGAAAACAAATTGAATAACTTTACCTTTAGTAAGAAATCACCAGTGCCCTCCGTTAAGTCGTCACCTACCACCAGGTCAGATAATCAAAGACATGACAGCAATGTTTCAATACACAGATCAGATCACACTGGCAATGCAAGTCAGAGATCTGAACAACAGGAAAACAGTATATCAAGTATCTCTGATAAATACAAGACCCCATCAGTTGATCCTAAACTAAACTCTCAATCAAGAACACCAAGATCTAAATCTAACGTAATGAAATCTAAGGGTTCCAACATTTTGAAAAAGACTACACCTACACCATCACTAGTTTCAGACAAAAATGGTTCTAAAAAAGACTGTGTAATAATGTGATATGATAGAATTCCCGCAACTGACCAACAAATTTCTCTTAACAAGTTATTATATGGTGATGATAAAATTCCCTTTTTCTAAATATTATTGTTATTTTACCTTATCTTCCACCATAAGACAATCAAAATCTATGTTTATTCACGCAAAGGCTCTATATTAATTTTATTATGCCTTTATTTATATAGATATTTATTATAGATTGTAATTTTATATTCCGAATTTAATTTTTTTCTTCTTTTCAATATTAGTTTTTTCAGACAACCAACTGTTTTAATTTTGATATGTTTCATTTAACATCCATAAATGGTTAATAGAAAGTTAGACTATCGAAACAATGCGGTAAATGCATCAGTTTTTGGTTTTGATATCAAAAGCTATCATTTTATAACCAAAAAGCATGTGATTGATAAGTAACTACACACGTATAAGATTGAAAACGCCAAAACGCGTCAATTACATTCCCCAAAACAGAAAAAAAAAATCTAATTAAGTATGGCGAGGCGATCCAAACCCCATTCACGTACTCTTGGAATTTTTTTTCGTCACTATCCCCATACATTTCTGCTTTATATTTCGCGTTAGCAGAAAGAAGCAGCAATCCAGTCAAGTCACCTGTTTCTTTTTTTTTTTTTTTATTAATAGCAGTAGCAGTGATCCTATCCCCCATTATCATTTAATTTTTTTTTTTTTTATTTTATCTTTCATTTTACATTTATATTAGCTATTTATAATAATGGTGTTTTTCTTATGAAAATCTTTTTCTTTACTTCTGAGACCAATCATTGATATAAAGGAAAGGAGAGATTCTACTAAAGAAGTTAGCTACATAATCAAAAGAATATCCAGATATATTATCAATATCATCGACATCTAATTGAAGAAAGGTGTGGTCCCCAAATATTATAAAATATTGTCGAGACTAAAATACTCAAAATAAGATAAAAAGCAAAAACAGAAAAAAGAAAAAAGAAAAAACCAGTTACAACCACTTATGTCTTCTGTTAGAGCGAAGCCAGAGCTGCTAAATTCCTCATTTTACTCTTCAAACTCGATTAATACATTAGATCACGCTAAAACGTTTAGAAACTCACTTATATTAAACGTTTTATCTGATAACAGTATTGCTAATTCGGTCGATAACGATGGGGAAGAAGATTACGAGGGTGCAGATGCTACATATGTTGAAGATAACGAAAGCGATCAAGCTGTTAAGCGTGATGAATATAGCTCCTCTTCCACTTTAAGGAATGAAACCTTTCAATCTAAGGAAAGAGCTAGGAAAATTGAGACACAGACGATTAACATGTCAACCTCACCATCTTTAAGTGCGTTGGCTAATATTTTACAGGAGAAGTCCAAAACAGCTGATCAGAAAATGAGAAATAGCGTCCTTCTAAATGTAACAGAAGAACAGGAAGAAGAAAGCATTACTGATAATGTTATAAGTAATAATTCGCTGACTCTACAGAACATAAATACCGAAAGGCAACATGTAGATAATGTAGAGGAGCAACATATGAACAATATGACTGCTGAAAATGCTGATATTATTGCGTCTCCTAATTTGATTGACCTTGATGGTACTAACAATATCAATTTTACCACAATCGATAGCACGCAAGATGCTCAACCAGATTTTTTGACTACTCCTAAGGTCGAGCAAGGTCAAAATTTACAAAAGAATAACTTCGTATCATCATTAAATGCTATTGAAGAAAGTCCTGCAAAAATCTCAAAAGTAACCCCAGAAGAAACATCAAGACAAACACAAATACCAGCTTCTTCTGCAACAGATATGTTTAACAATAATGATCAATTAAAACAAAATATGAGAAGCATTTCCGAAAATGTACTAAATTCAACTATTAATGAACACCGTCATGAACCACAACAAAATATATTCAATAAACCACTACAATATAATTCCTCAACCACATCCCTTCCACAAGGTGCCAATCATGTTCAGCCAATCCAAAGATCTGTAACTAATGAACAGATTAAGTCTAATTTATTAAGAAAAGGTCCAAGGATGAACGCATCAGAACGTGCTTCAAGAACTGTTTCGACTGGACCTGTGCTGGAACAGACATCAAATTATAAAGAAAAGAAAGGGTTCTTCTCCTTCTTAAAAAAGAAAAATAAAAATAATAATAAAAAGAAAGTGGCATCATCTAACGAACAATCTACATCAACATTCAATAGCATTTCTTCCAAGAGCATCTCATCCGAACTACCAAAAAAATCTCATAGTAATAATAATATCTTTGGCAATTTTAAGAAGAAAAAATCAGATGTTAGAGAAGCAGACGCCGCAGATACGTCGTTTAGTAGTACTAGTAACACTAACCTAAACATCCCAAAGGTAAGAAATCAAGCAAGTGCCAATATTCCAACGCCTTTCGCTAACATTACTGAAACAAATCATCGTGAAGATATACAGAAAAGAAAACCAACACCTCTCGATTTTGAATCCCCATTGGTTGTCAACACTGAGGTTCCAAAAGAATCCATTTTTGAAGGTGAGCACAATGATAAGAATTATATCCTTGCCAGCCCAGATGTCGGGTCCCCTGCTTTCAGCTTGCCAAAACCAGATGCTGGAGAAGCTTTATTTCCTAAGTTCTTAAACTCATTTGAGGTTGATTCTATTGTTTCCTTGGAGAGAACAAGATCGATAAAATCAAACAAGAGAAGTTCAATGAACTCTTACAGGAGATCATTAACTGATAATTTATCAATTAATGCACAAAACGAAGGTATGTTTATCACAGAGGTTGGTTCTGCTGTTCTATCTACTCCTGATCTTACAAAATCACCTGCAAGTAGCATCTTGAGAAGTGGTAAATTTGAAGCTCCTATGGAAATGGATACGCCTTCTGATATAGAGGAATCAGACCTATTGAATAATGATAACAATGTTATCAATGAAATGACTAATAAACACGAAGAATACGATAATACATTTACAATGAAAAATATGGAAACTGAATTTGAGCAGATCTTATCGGTACAGGAAAAAAGTGAACAAAGTTACGCTAACCATAATCCAAATACGGAAGAAAAAAATAAGGAAGTATATGAGGAAGATCAACAACTCATGACAGATATAATGGATTTCGCTAATATCATTGATTTTGGTGATGAGATTGATTTGGGACTGGGATTGAGCCTGAATAATGACAATACCTACCCTGAATCGAAAAATGAACCATTGAATGTTTCCAAGCAGTATAGTGATCAAACAAACATAATTCCTACAGTTACTGTAAATAATGATCCTGTTCCAGATGAATCAGCAATGAAAATGTCAGATCAAGAAGAAAATGAAGAGGTATTTAAATACGAAATCATTCAGGACAGAAATGCAAAAGCACCTGCATTACCTTCTCCTCCTCTAAGTGAGGAAGGTGGTTTTAGTATTTCATTAGATGCTAACAGTTTTGAAAATGAGAACTTCAATGAAATTGAAGAAGACCACTTCTTTACTGAGGATGATTTAGTTGGGATAGATACAGATGGTAATATAATCAGAGAACCCGCAATAAAGGAATCCTATGGTTTGAAGGGTGAAGCATTGAACTTTATTGATGAAGAGGAACAAAGACCTGCTTCTACTAGACCTCAATTAAAGATGTCTGTTTCCTTTTCCTCTGAAATTCTGTTATTTGAGACTTATGGTGAAGAGGATTACGACAGACGACCAGAAATTGCAACTTGTAACCAATTAACACCACAATTAGCTCAAATGATCAAAGCAGAACTGAATGAACTGAAGGATGAAATGATCATCCATGAGGAATCTAGATGTTATACCCATTACTACTGATTTATTCGTTTTTGATTTTTTATAGTAACTTCAATATGCCCTGGGTAAATGCCAAGACACTTGCATCAACAATAAAATAATATACACATACAAAAATATATATTTATACTACATAATAGACAAAAGAGCATTATTATTAATACTTCAATATTCTGTCGTTTTTTACTGAACTCGATTTTTCAGTTTTTCCAATTTTTTTTTTCATGTTCATGCTGAAAAAATATCTGAAAATAAAAAAAATTTGTTGCGATGAGCCAGGAGTTTTAAAAAGATTAAGTTCAAATACGTTTAATTCGCATAAAAGGCATAACTCAACTATAGACACCTTCATATAGTGATAATGGCTAGTAAGTTACCGATTGATCAAACAGTTTACCCTGGTGATCTAGTATGTCCCGAATATGGAACAGAACTGGCTAATGATCAGGAAATAGTATATAGATATTCTGCTGGAAGAGGGTGTAGTCTTCAGGAATATCATCATAACAACAGGACAATAGATGTTATTGTTGCTACGGTAGTAGGTGTAGTGGAATCGGAGGAGATAACTCCAGAATCTGAGGATTTATCTGAGGAACAGAAGGAAAAGGAAAACACAGATGGTTCTGGTAGAATTGTTAAATACATCGAAGTTAGAGTTGTGCCTATACCGAAGGATTTAGACCTAGATCCAAAAAAGAAGAAGGATAACAGCTTTGCTAATAATCTTCCAAAGGAGGGTGATATTGTTCTTGCTAGGGTCACACGTATTTCACTCCAGAGAGCCAATGTGGAAATACTAGCAGTAGAGGGAAGCCCTGTACCCATTGATAGTGGCGTTGGTAGTAATGGTGCAGGTAAAGTTGCCCCAGGTGGTGGTTCTGGTGCCGCAACATTCTCAGTCTCACAGGCTTCTTCTGATTTAGGTGAAACTTTCCGTGGAATTATAAGGTCTCAAGATGTGAGAGCAACCGAAAGAGATAGAGTAAAAGTGATAGAATCGTTCAAACCGGGCGATATTGTCAGAGCCCAAATTTTATCTCTTGGTGATGGTACAAACTATTATTTAACGACAGCTAGAAATGATTTAGGTGTGGTGTTTGCTCGGTCTGATAGTGGAGCTGGTGGTTTAATGTATGGCACTGATTGGCAAACCATGACAGCACCTTCTACTGGCATTTCTGAGAAGCGTAAATGTGCTAAACCATTTTAAGCTTACGAAATTAGAAATTTTACAATTTAACTGTTATACTTTGTACTATATATACCTTTTCTTTAATGGCATTACATCAAGAGTTCAATATTTGTATTTAATATAGTCAAAGAACTGAAAGTTATGATGACTGAAATCAGCGTATAGATTTAACTAGCTTTACATGTTCGATTTTGAAGTAATATACACAATTTTTATTTATTTTTATAAAAACAGAATGGTTGCAAAACAATTGTTGTGTGATAGGATACAATATTATTAATCTTTTATTTTATTTTTTTTTGTTAATTTATCATTATTAAAATTCTATAAGTTTTTAACTCCTGTTCCTTTATGATTGTTCTTTTTGTTTCTCTATAGTGTGATAGTGTTGGAATGTTATGTTGAATGAATATAATGCACGTATTATATAAGGAGGCGACCCTAATAGCTTTATTTAACAGGGAACAGAGGTTCTTCATGGGTACCTCTCAAATCACATTCACTCAGACCAATCTTACCACCGAATTTTTGGAATCTCTTCATATAATGTTCTCTCTTCTCCTTAGCGTCTGCTACAAGAGCTGGCCAGTAAACATCGTGCTTGTACTTGAAATCTAGATAACCACCGTAGGTAGCGTCTAGTTCATCCATTGGAACATATTTGGTGAAAGGTTCATCGAAAACCAGTTTCTCTCTGGTCATTGGGTCAATGAAAGGGTGGATCAATTTCAAGAATGTCCATGCCAACCATGGGATGTTTGTCAATAAAGCCTTACCTAATCTTTCTGGATAATGAGTTTGAAGAATATGTAGGACTTCCTTACCGACACCAATTGGTGGGATTTTACTGTTACCAGAGACCTTTGGGACGTCACTGTATTCCTTGAAATCAATCAACAATGCTAGAGATTCCTGACCTTCTGGCATGAAGTCAATAACTCTTTCCAACATGAAAACTAGGTGCTGGACTTGTCTATGGGAAGTCTTAGTGTTTTGTCTACCAGGCTTCAAGTAAAGAATAGGTCTAGCATTGTTCTCGTAACCCATAACTACCTGCTTACCACTCTCATTCTCAATGGCGACAAGATCAGAGGTAATTTCGTCACCATTTTCTTCACCAAGGTGACTGATACCGAACTCACGTCTCCAGGCCAAGGAGCCCAGGATTCTATCAATTGCATCCTTGACGTTCCATTTGGTGGCTCTCAGATAACGTAGTATACAGTCTCTAGTCAACCATGCCTTCTCCTCTTCTATCAAGGGAGAGGACTCAGTAGGGTTCTTCTCTTTGTTACCAACTTTAAATTCCGGGTTAGTCAAGTACTTGTAAACTTCATCGTACTTAGCCTGTTCGTCAGCAGTTAATTTAGGACGCTCAGGAGCCTTGATAGTAGATGGAAGCTCCTTGATTGGCTTCTCAATAGGTATTAGCTTAGAGCTCTCGACCTTCTGCTTATCCTTCTTACCGGCAAGTTTCTTAAACATTTTTTTTTTCTTCTCTTGTCCGCTTTGATGGTCTATAAAAGATAAGATTAAATTTTACGTTGTTTTCTTGTTTTTTTTCTTTCTTCTACGTTATATTATATTTATTTTATTTTATTTAGTTTTATTTCACTTCATCTAGAAAGGTCGATGCTCCCCGTTAGAATGGAAGTGCTTTATTGATACACGGGCAAGTCTCTGTGCGCAGGAAAATTTTTTTGAATTTTTTCAAATTTTTTTTCGCCTCCCTGTGGTGCTTTCTTGACGCGTCACAGTGAAGAAATTATTGTTTATTATCCAATAATTCACTAATCGGGAGATTTTTTTTCTTTTTTTTATCAACCTTTTTTTTTTTTTATTTTTTTTATTTCCACACCAGAAAATCTTCCGGCCGTTTTTAAGGATCCGTTTTTTCCTCCTCGAGACTTCCGTGGAAAAAAAAAAATATTCCTGCGGACCGTGTATGGAAGACTTGCATCTAAACGAAGGTTCAAGGAAAAAAGAAAGAAAAGAGAGAATCAAGGTGTTTTTCTTTCCCTCACCCCCGATAATTTCTCTAACTCTTCCGTGGAAATAAAAAACGCTTCTACACCCAGCCCATAACCCGGAGATATTTTTTTCGGAGGGTAATTTCTCTTATATCTGAAAAAATTGGAACCGAAAAAAAAATAAGGCACCGTGCATGTGACTAACGTGATTAAAGACAACATTATATAATTAAAACATATATTACTTTAGGTGGAAGAATGATGATTTCTTTCTTTTACCTATTTTAGGGTCGTGTGGGATCTTTACTGGTGGTGATGGCGATTTCCGTTGAGGTGGGGTATGTGGGCGGGGGAGAGCTGCTGGTGCTAGTGCTGGTGCTGGCGTTGCTGGTGCTGGTGCTGGTGCTGGTACAGACGTAATATTGTTACTGATAGTCTTTCGTTTGAGTCGTTTCTGATTCAAAAATATGTTGGGTTGTGTTTCTGGACGTCTCTTTTTCACTAGAGGTTTGGTTGTTGGTGTAGTGTTTATATTTGTAGCCGTACTCGGAGTCGTATGTGGTATATTTTCTCTAGTATGTTTGGTTCCTGATCCTGCAGTTCCACCAAATGCTAGACGTGGGTTTGCGGGTTTCTTTTCGCTTTCTTTCAGTCTGTGTGCTATGTCAAACCCGCCACTCTTAAAATGCTGTAATCTGTTCTTGTGATCTTTTAATGACCGTTTGAACAACTCCGACCGGCCAGAGTTGTTGTGAGTACGTTTGCCCATGCTGGCTGCAAATGCAGCGGCAGCAGCACCCTCTATGGTTTCTGTCTGCTTTTTCTGCCTTTGTTCTTCTAAATGGCGCATTTGCTGTCGGAGTCTTCGAGCGCTCTCCTCTTGTTTCTCTATTACATCTCGTTCGTATTTCTCATAGAGCATACGGTACGGTAGCCTGTACCTATTCGTCTCGACATCTTTCTTGATGCAGTTAGTTAGCCAGTTATTCAAGAGCTGCGGTTCTTCTCGTATCAGTTCAGGATCTTTCTCCATAATGTACCGCCTATAATACTCCAGAATCTTATCTTTCTTGCTTACATACACATCCTGAACATTTGTTGGGAAATCCAGCTTTAAATATTTACACCACAGTTCGTCATCTTCAAATATTAGAAACACATTAGACGCTTCCATCCTTCGCAATTGTTCCACTTTCATCTTCTCCAGTATTTGCTTGATCAATCTATAAGGGACATTCGGTACGCCATCTATTTGCGTATGATAACGCATCAAATGAATCTCACATATCTCACTCAATGACTTCATCTTCAATACATCTTCTTTTTATTCTATCTTCAAAATAATGTTATACCAAATCCCAAAATTTTAAGGGTGCCTAGTAATGTGATCTCTTCCAAAAAAAGCAAAATCGTTAATTTAAACTATATTGAAACAAAGTGGATATAATTAATCTGATACCAGTAGGTTCTATTCTTGGTAAATAGCTCAGAAAATATATGGGGATAGTTCTTAAGGTTTAAATAAAACCATTAAAATGTCTTCAAATCAAAAATATAGGATTTTTTGCTATAACTATTATTGCTTTTTTTTATTTTTTCCTCTACTTTCCTTATGAAAAAAAATTCGTCATGGGCATCGAAAAAAATATGTCAAAAATTTATTTCAACATGATTATGAAATAATCAATTAACTCAAAATTATATAAAATACTAAATTAAGTAGAAAATTTAATTTGCAAATAGTTGAAAGTAATTTATAATAATAACAATAATTATATAATAATCTTAGAAAATAACAATGGAATAAAAATGAAGATAATAATACCAATAGTAAATATAAAATGAAAAATAAAAAAAAAAAAAAAATAAAATAAAACAAAAAATAATGCCGTAATGAAGAAAATGGAATTGGTAAATTAAAGAAAAAAATATTGTTGAATGAAATAAAAAAAAAAAAAAAAAGAGAATAATCTGAGAAAAACTAATAAGAACATAACTGAATCAAAAGAAAGCAAAGGGGAAATAAAAATAAAGAAAAGAAGTTTCTCTCCATAAAATAGATATAGAAAAAAACAATTAAGTTAGAATTTCAGCAGTTAAAAATAAAATTAAAATAGTTCACAATGAATATTGATATTCTCTCTATATGTCTCCTTTTTTGTATTTCATGTTGGCCCGCGAGGATTGAGTATGTCCTTTTCTTACTAATAAATTAGTTAAATTGATGATATATTACAGTTGTTGAAATAAAGTACATTTCTAAAATATTTCAGTAAGCTCTTATTCGCCACGTAATGCTTTTATAACAGCTGGCCTTCTCATCATATGCTTAGTCCATTTGTAAACCTCTGGAAATTCTACTTTGATATTTATACCAATTCTGTCAACAACATTATTCCATGGAACAAATGAGAGATCAGCAATTGTTAATTTATCACCGACAAGCCATACTGGGTAGTCAAAAAATCTACTTTGTGACAATGGTGTGGTACCAGCTGAATAGGCAGCTGCATTGTCGGTATCAAGCTCCATAATTAAAGCTTCTCTTCTCTCAGCAAGTGCCATTTCGATAACACCGTAGACTCTTCTAACTTCCTCAGTGTATCTCTCAACTGCACTCTCGATCTTCTGTGTGTGGAAGTATCTGAAATGTAAAGCCTGACCAATCATAGGTGCATGACCGGATGTTTGGAAGAATAACCAAGCATTGATTTGAGCTTGGTCAGCCAAGTCATCTGACCATAGAAGTGCATCACCAGTCTCTCTGTAAAATTTATTTACCAAATGTAATAGAATGGCACCGGATTCCCAAATAGCCAAATTCTCCATACCATGGTCAATCAATGCAGGAACTCTAGCATTAGGATTTACAGAAACAAACTCAGGTGCTCTATGTTCGCCAAGATTGAAGTCCAAAAAGATTGTGTTGTATTGGAGACCCAGCTCGCTTAAAACAATCGCAACTTTAAAACCATTTGGTGCGGATCTATGAGAGAACAATGTGTAACCTTCCATTGGTTGGTTCTGGAAAAACTTGGAAATTCTAGAGTACTGCATCGGGTTGAATTGCTGACCATTCATAGGCTCGTCTTGTAACAACTGAGACCCATGAGTATGTTGTATAGGTCTAGCCATCATTTCACTATTTATACTCCCGGCTTTATTCAGATCATTTCCGTTATTAAAGTTACTCTGTTCTTCATTATTATTGTTATTATTGTTATTATTGTTGTTATTACCATTGGAAAAATCATAATTAGCGGTGCCCTGATCGTTGTTTACATTACCACTGATATTTACTTGACGTAAAGCACTGGAAAGATTGGATACTTGTCCATTACCTCTTGAATCACCCATTTTTTTTCTTCTTAGGATTGTTATTATTGTTTACGTAACTACTAAGTTGCTTCTCCTAATTTCTGCGTTTTTCCCCTTCTAAAAACCACTTGTATCCGTGAATCACTTCCGTTATCTCTTTCTCAACAGAACAACGCTACCAAAACTAAAAAAGTATTATTACTTCCAAAACAGATAACAAGGGTAATACGATTCACTTCAAATTAGATGGTTGGCCAAAATTCTTTCCCTTATCTTGTGCTCTTTCCAGATGAATCATTGTTTAAAAAAAAAAAAATTGTTCGCAAGTTCGGCTCTCTTGCTTTTCCATTCAATTTTTTTTTTCTTCTTTTGCTGGCATCTGCAACGGATGGAAAGCGAAGGAAAAAAAAAAATTTTTTAATATCTCATTATGGCACGTGATTTTATTTGGGTTATTATCTTATATGTAAATAAAAATATTAAGTATTAATTTATTTGAATTCTATATTCTAAATAAAGTATGCAAGGTTTTTGGTATATGTGTGTTATTTTCTTTTCTTGTTCTTCTTGTTCTTTTTCGATACTGGAGCGGCATGCCCAAATATTTTGATATGTTCAAATAGTTTATTCCTGCTGTGGAAAGCAGCATTACATTGACTGCACTTCTCTGTGCCACCAATATCACCACTTCCTAGAGTATCTGTTTCGTTAATAGTACTGTTGCTACCATTGGGTTGCTGTGCTTTTTTTGGAGGGGCTTTATTTTTCTTCTTCTTGGGTTTTTTACCCCAATCGTCATCACTATCATCAGATTTTTTATTTTTACTCTCTTCCAGTTCCCTTAATAGTTTGGAAATCTCATCTTCTTTATCTTCTTCATCAGATTGCGAGTCTTCACTGGGTTCCGCTGCGGGTTCAGATGGTCTGGACTGTTGTTCCAAATCTGAATCCCCATCATCTATTTCAATCTCAACATCATCGGGACGAGAAATATCATCAGCATTTTCTTCTTCTTCAGATGAAGATAATTCTTGCTGTTCAGCTAGTTGTTTTTCGATCTCCTGTAACTCGCGATCAATATCATCAAGTTCCATTTCATAGTAAACTTTTTCATCTTCATCAACTGCAGAATCAAATTCGTCGTAATCAGATAATTCATCTAGTCCTAGAGCCATACTTTCTTTCTTCATTTCTTTTTGGACCTTAGCAAAGTTCTTTTTATGAAGCTTGGTGTTGTTGTGATTCTCCAATTGCTTCTCTGACTTAAAAGTTTTATTACATATGAAACAATCGTATATTATAATTTCTTCCGTTGAATTATCATCATTTTCAATTTTCACATAAGATGAATCCTTATGAATGTCATCCAGATCTGATTGTGTTGCTGATTCTCTCATAAAATCCCTCTCATATTGACGTTCAAGTTCTTCCCAATTTTCTTGATCAACGGTTTGCCAACTTTGAAGCTCAAAGTCTGGATTGCTATTATTTTTTACCTTCTGTTCTCTGGCAATCTTTGCAGCTTCTTTACGAACTCTCTCTTCTTCTTTTCTCTGCTGTTCAGCTTTCTTCGCACCTTCCTTCATTCTCTTATCCATCTTCTTAATAAATGTGACATATCTTTTTACAGTCTTGATATATTCTTCCTTTGCCTTCGTTCTAGCCTTCTCGTTTCTCTTACTTATCTCTCTTTTGGTACGTCTATCATAGTTTCTAGAATACATGTATTCATCTTTCCAGCTGAAACTCTTCAATGTGGTAAATGATGACCATTTTTTGTAAAAGACCTTCAATTCATCGTATGACATATTAGAGTACCCAAAGATTGGGAATAAGGTTTCTCCTAAATCAGCTTTCAAACTATCACATGCAAGGATATATCCTCTATTATTGATGTTTTCCTCAAATTGGATATCTTTCAGATCTTTGAAACCAGCTAAACCAAGTTTTTGTCCCCATTGTACCTCATCCTTCGCGAGTTTTGCAAATACTCTACCAGCAATTTGGTAAAATCCTGCAGGTGAATTATCAAATTTTGTGTAAAGAGATGTGTTGAAAAACATAAGCAGCTCTTCGGTGGTTACACCAGTAACTGCACTGTCTACCACATAATCATCTTCATCATCATATTGAGATAATGGTGTATCAGATAAAATTTGATCCTTGTGGCTGTCATACCAAGCTCTCTCCTGAGGGTCAGCTAGCACTTCATAAGCTGCTCTAATTTCAGCAAAAATTGCAGTGGCCTCATCGATATTATCAGGGTTCTTATCCGGATGATATTGTAAAGCTTTTTTTCTATAAGCCTTTTTCAACTCGAGATCGCTTGCATGGGCCTCCACGCCCAACAATTCATAGTAACAAGTCTTCATGGATGGAAATCACCTTCTTTAAGACACTATTAAAACTGTAGAGAGACCTGACTTTACTAGAATTGTTGTGGTCATCAAATATTCTTGATTTTAAATTTTTATTTTTAATTTTTTTTTTTTTTTTTTTGATCAAATTTCGTAGCGATGGTGTCAAACTCAAAAATTGAAAATTGAAAAAAAAAAAATAAAAAAGAAAATGTAAACAAAAATATTGAAAGGGCCATGCAATAGCCCATCTATGGTTATAAATTATTTGAGCAACAAATCAAAAATGCTGTACTGATTATAATATGATGATAAAGCCAGTTAAAATTGTAGGTTACCACATACCTCAATGTTTATTTTTGTTTATTTATTATTATTACACGTATTTGTCTGTTATTAGACTGTACAACGTCTGCAGTGCATCCTGAAGTGGGTGATGCAATGTCAGTAAATTATGTTTTCTTTGCCATCTTGAAAATGCACTATCAGTATATTCTTTCATTGAAAGTTTTTTCTTCGTAAATAACTCATTTACGATGTTAGCAAAATGAAGCAACAATTTTCTCTCGTGAATGATTTGAATGGCTGCTAGTGGAATCTTGATTTCAAACTTGGAGACGGGACTTCGCAGTAACATAGAAACTTTTTTCACTATATTCTGTAATTCTACAAGGGTTAAGGATTCAATGGATTTTAACTGTAGTTGTTGGAACTCCTCGAATGTAAATGTGTTATCGATGGAATGTAGTTTTTCAAATGTAAGCATGTCTTCAAGGTCACCTTGAATGGATTGAATTTTGTCTAGGTATTCTTTATTGGTTTTTGTCAAACCCTCGATAATTTTGTTATCTTCCCTTAGGTTATTATTCAAAGCTTGCATCTTTATAAGTTCTTTTTCTTGTTCCATAAAACGAGTTTTTACTTCTGACTCAGAAGATTTCATTCTGATAAGCTGTTCTTTAAGATCGTCATGAGTTTCTTTAAGTTTCAACAACTCATTTTCTGTTTCTGTTGATGATGCTTTTAGGATATTTAGTTCATTTCTCAACTCAGTTACATACACCAAGTGTTTTTTGTTTTCTTCCATTAGGGTCTCATTTCGGGAAGTCAGCAGATCTTCATTTTGTTCTATCTTTTTTATTATATCTGATATGTCAAGATTCTTTTTAGTTTCTTGATCATCGATGGTATGGCTAATCTGTTCCAAAACTTCTTTTATTTCTAGTAACTTTTCAACTGATTCTAAACACGTTTTGATAGTTTCTTCATCTTTAATAGTTTTGAAGAAAGTGATATTTGGGTATTGGTTTCTGAAAGAGTCGCTTAAAGAAACCTCATTTTTCACAATAGCATCTAAAATTAGAGTTCCAATAGATTGGTCAAATAATATTAGTTTTTGTAAGTTGCTCTTAAGTCTTTCTCTTTCTTCGTTTAATGAACTAATGTTATCAGTTAAACCGGTAATTTCTGTAGAGTATCTTTCTTCCATGTTTTTGTTTTGGGTTTCTAATTCAGAATAGTTTCTGTCTAAAACATTTTTATCTTCAATTAACCTTTGTAAACTCTCTTTTAACTCGGACTGTTCAGTCTCGGCTTTACTGAGTAGCTCTTCCTTTTCCTTATTTGATTTCTGTAGCTTTGCCAGTTCTTTTTCCAAACTTTCTATTGTTGCTTTATTTTCACGAATAATATTACAGAAATTATCATTTTCTTCATGCAATGTATTGTATTCTTCAGTCAATTCAATATTATTTTTATTCAATTGACATATCTTAGTATTTGAGGCATCCAATTGAATTACTAAATCACTATTTTTATTCTCTGATGCCTCTAATTTTTGCCTTAATTGTGTATTGAGTTCTTCTTTATCCTTTATCAGGTTTTCATTTTGCTTCTTAACATCCTTTAACTCTTTATCGAGCTCCTCTTTGTCTTTGAGAATATCTTCCTTTTCAGTTTGAACTTCTTCAATATTGCGTATTAAGGTCTCGATAGATGATTTCACTACACTAAAATCATCTTCTTCAATTGTTGCATTATTGACAGGTAATAGATTCTTGATACCGGTTAACTGTTCTTTTAGATCCATAATTTCCTTCTCATATTGGCTCTTCAATTCATCAATCCTGGTTTTTGGTGTGGATTGTTGTATCAGTTGTTTGTCGAATAATAGAGAATCATTCTCATTAGGTTGTATATTCTCCTTATCGTTGAGGTGGTCATCTAGGTCCATTAGAGCCCTTAAGGCCATCCGTTTACGCTCTTGTTGGGCTTTTTGCTCCTCTGGTGATAGAGACATCTTGATTATTCTTACAATTAAACTATTATATCTGAGTCCAGCTAGTATAGACAGAAACCCAGGTTAGTAAAAGTTTTGATAACCTATTTTTTATTTGTTTTTAAGATTCTTCTTTGAAAATTAACCTACTAATCCTTCGAGATAATAGTTTCGATATGATGTTTATTTTTTTTTTTTTGTTATCCTTCTCATGTAAACACAAAAGTCGCGAAAATGAACACAAAGCGCGTTACTACAACAACCAAGGTGATCAACGAAATTATTATATAGTTGTTACTTGAATGATTATGAAGAGGTTTTAATTAGAAAATTTATTAACTATTATAATTATTAATATGCAAAACAAAAAAAAAAAAAAGTGAGAAAGATGGGAAATTTTCATAAATTTTATGTTACCTAATCTTTTATCTAACTGTGTCTTAAACCAGACTTATTCTTTTTGACACGAGCCATAACTGGTTCACTAATACCTTTATTACCATGGGCACCAAGACCTTCACCACTGGACCAGCCGAGTTTCTCTAACATCCTTCTACCGATATTATCTTGGCCAATTTCGGGTGCGTTTTCACCAACGATTTCACCTTCCTTTACATGAAACTTAGCAGTCACACCTCTTCTACCTCTGTTTTCCTTTATGGAATTATCGTTTGGTTGACGTACATCTATTCTCATGAAGATAGGTCTTTGTCTTGTTAGTTGTGTAATTAGATTGTAGTTGGGTTTCTTCCACTTAGTTTTTCTCACTTTTTCAACCATAACATGAGTATGGTTTGCTTTTCCGACTTTACTACTCTTAGTGTTGTAGTGATTTGCAAATTTCATTACTGTTTTATTACCATGTGGGTCCAAAGGAGGAAATATCAGTCTTTCCTTATTACGTGACATAAACAGCTCGAACTCATCCCTAATATTGAGAACATGGAAACCGAATGGGTACTTTTTAAATAAGTCATCACTATTTCTGTTCTGTTCATCAATGAAATCTTCCTTTTGTCTTCTCTTTTTAGCTTTATGGCTTGAACGATTTTCTAGCTTACTTTGTAATGTTTCCAATGTTTCATTATCAAGATTTAATTGTTCAGAAACTAGCAATTTCTTTTTCTTTCCCTTGCCACTAAACTCCATTGATCTAGTTTCGTATTCTAGATTTCTGGAACCGGCATACTTCAATGAATATGAAACAAGATCATCAACATCATCTCCTAAATCAGTAATGTCGTCAGTATCAGAGTCGCTATCTGAAAAGGCACGGCCACGTTGCTCCTCCTCTTCCTCCTCTTCTTCACTCGAGTCAGAAATTGGGATATTTGAATAATTTGGGGATGGTGGTTCATTTTGAGGTATCAATCTGTTCTTAACATAAGCCAAATAAGCACCAATTCTATGTTCAGGTAATTCTAAATCCTCAGTAAGGAACTCAACAAACATACTTTCGTCAATCCATTTATAATCATAATCTCCAAATAGTCTATAACATTTGACAAAGTAACTGTTGTCGTTAGCACCCATTCTAATGTTATCAACGGCAACTTCTGAGGTATTAATTGCATAATCTTCTTCTAAAAATCCAAATTCTGGTCCATTACTATCTTCCTTTTCAGGTGACTCTATCATGTTATTTTCTGTCACGACGTTATTGTTGTCAGTAATATGTAAACTGACCATTTCCTCGGACAAATTGTTTGGTTTCGATGATGGGTTTTCAGATGTAATATTTGTTACGTCTAGATCCTCATATTCTTCTTCATCATCAAAGCTCTTTTCATCAAACTCATAATTTTCGTCTTCAAAATCACTTTCATCTGTGATGTCTTCTTCTCTTTGCATATTCTCAATGACGTTAGAAATATAATTGTGAAATGGATGATATTTTTTACTAGGATTTCTATCAACAATTATTTCATTATCCTCATCGTGCTTCAATCCAATTTCAACCTTTCCAATAGTTAGAGTAGGGTCAAACTCGACATTTTCACCCATCTTCTCAACTAGTTCTTCTTTAATATAAACTTCTTTCGGTACCACAGCGTTTTCATCGTCTATACCGTTCTCATCCACAAAAAATAGTTCGCTATCTGGTTTTCTAACAATGTCAGGCAGCTGGTGAGATAAATCTTGATTAACTTTATTTTCCAAAGTACTAGATACCACCTCATCCTGTTGCTGTTCTTCGAGATCATTATCATCTTCCATATCAACCTCATTCTCATAATCCGAAATCACATCAACAGTAACTTCTTCCTCTCGTAGTTCTGCGTCGTTTATATCCACACTACGTATTTTCTGGTTACGTTCAGCTAATTTCTTGATAAGTTCTTTGGATGGATCATACACATTCTTGGCCTTGATGAACTCCATTGGTCTCTTTCTAAAAGAAGCATTTGAAAAATCATCGTCTTTGTTTTTGTAATGGCCAGGTCTCAAACCCCCCATCCGCATGGAATTTAAGTTTGTACTAGATTTCCGGCCAAAATAATAGTTAGCAATAGTCTCTGGAGAAACATATTTCCGTCTTCCTGCTACAGGGGGTTGATAAATATCATTATCCATATCAAAATTACCTAAATCTCCATCACCCATGGGAACTGAAGAGTTTGCCCAGTTTTCCATTCCATTCTTGGGACGACCATTACCATTACTTTTACCATTACCGTTCCGTTGGCCACCACGGTTACGAGACTTCCCACCACCTCTTTTCTTCCTAAAACCACCACGACCTTCGAAGTGTTTGTTTCTCTTAGCCATATTTTGTTGCTTCTGCTTGTAATTTGTTCGTTCACAACTGTACTATGCTTTTGCCTTTTAAAAAGTCATTAATGTTTTAATATTCAGGTTTTCTTTAAAATTTGCCTCATCGCTCTAAGGGCTATATTTTCACAGTATTTAAAATTATAAATATTAAATCAAATAAGCAGAAAAAGAGCAAGTTGCAACAAATCAGATCAAGAAACAAAGGTAAATGGAGTTGATACAGTCTGTTTCGAGTCGAATACAGCAGGCTCTTAGCAATGAGGACACGGAAGATGATTCATTGCAACCGGATGAAACTACTTCAGCAGTTCACAGTATTGTAATTTTAGGGCACAGGTATAGCTATGAAGAGAGTGCTGGTGAGGGAACCCTTGGATATATTAGGAGTTGGTTGCGTTGGGATGGAGAGCTTCCGGACGATATTCAGAAGGATATTTTAACAAGGTTAAATTTTACGTACCGTACTAATTTTGAGCCAATTCAAAAAGTTGAGGATGGGCCATCACCATTAAATGTACGAGTCGTGTTTAGAAATAATCTTTTGAGTACATTAGATAATGCAATAAATCATCGGGACAGTTTCATGACTGATATAGGGTGGGGGTGTATGATACGGACAGGGCAAAGTCTCCTTGGGAATGCGATCCAAATGATCATGTATGGTAAAGATTATAGATCTGCTGATAAAGACACCCATGCAATCACAGTACTGTTTGAGGATAGAACGGATGCACCATTTTCCTTGCACAATTTTGTCAAAATCGGTAATAAACTTAATGGTTTAAGCCCCGGAGAATGGTTTGGTCCATCTACAACTGCAAATTGTATCCAAAAGTTAGTGTCCAAATATCCAGAGTGTGGGGTTAATAAATGTATTGTTTCTGTTTCTTCTGGGGATGTTTCTGGACCTGCAGTAGAGAAGGCATTTAGAGATGGTGCGCAAAATATTTTAATATTGCTAGGAATGAAACTGGGATTAAACGCTGTGAATAAGAAATATTGGGAAGATATTAAGATGATACTCGAATCTGAATTTTCTGTTGGGATAGCTGGGGGCAGGCCCTCTTCTTCATTATATTTTCTGGGTTATTGTGATGATACATTACTTTATTTCGACCCTCATTCTGCTCAGGCAGCAGATATAGATGATTTCAATGCCAGCTGTCATACATTCAATACCGGAAAACTCAATTTTAATGACATGGATCCATCTATGTTGGTGGGATTCTTGCTAACAAGCAGTGAGAGCTGGCATAATTTTAAAAAGTTCGTTGAGAATTTGAAGATTGTAAATATCCTAGAAACTATGGACAACTGTCAAGAACCAGCTATGACTGGTGATCAAATATTCCAATCTCCAGTATTGGCAGCTACACAGTCTCCAGAAATATTATCGGATGATGACTATGTTGATGTTGGTGCAATACTAGGGAATGGTTCATGCACTGATGATCGCGATGCAGGCTATCAAGATATCGAATGTAAGAATCAAAAAATTGTGGTCGTGGGATCTACTGTGAGTAAGGGTACTCCAGATGTAGAAATTGAAAAGGTACTAGTTGGACAAGGTACTAAAACCATAGACCCTAGTGATACATGATATATTCTATAAAATACAAAAAAATGCGGTATAAAGGAAAATTATACGCTCTCTTGTTTAGTATCGATTTCTAATATATGATTATACCTACTCCTACATCTAATATAATAAATATCGTTTTGTACGTAAAGTTCATCTGAGAAGGTTTTCGATGGCCTTCGTTTTCTGAAATTAAACTAAAACTGTCAATAATGGCAAACTAGAGATATCAATGATACCAGTTCTTAATACACCCAACTGAACGTGATATCTACTTTAATAACAGGTGTTTTAGTTGCTGAGGGTAGTTATTTTGGAAGGTGATTAGGGAAAAATATAAAGAAATGGCAGCACAACGAAATACTGATTTAAAATTCTGCACTGTCTGCGCTTCAAATAATAATAGATCTATGGAATCGCATAGGATTTTACAAGAAGCTGGGTATGATGTTAATTCGTATGGTACAGGTTCTGCTGTGAGGTTGCCAGGTCTTTCCTTTGACAAGCCCAATGTTTATCCATTTGGGACACCTTACAATGACATATATAATGACCTGCTCAGTCAGTCGGCGGAGAGGTATAAGGCTAACGGTCTATTGCAGATGCTGGATCGTAATAGAAAACTGAAGAAAGCACCTGAAAAATGGCAAGAAGGTACAAAAACATTTGACTTTGTTTTTACTTGTGAAGAGAGGTGTTTTGATGCGGTATGTGAGGATCTAATGAATAGAGGTGGACACAAGAACAAAATAGTGCATGTTATAAATATAGATATTCGTGATGATAACGAAAATGCTAAGATTGGTGGTAAGGCTATACTAGAACTTGCAGATATGCTAAGCAATAGAGTTGCTGAGTGCAATGAGAAAAATATTCTTTTCGAAGATTGTATCATGGATGTATTGACAAAATGGCAAGAAGCCCATCCACAGCTCCCTTGTCTTTACGCACCAAGTTACTATTAAACTCAATATATTATAGAAAGGTACGATAATAATACGCAATGGGATGGTAGTATCAAAACGGTGATATCTGGGTATCTAATTAAATATGTATATAAATATTAGTTTTTTCTATAAAATGTAATTCTAGTCAATAATGGTCAAACTTGCGTTTATTTATATGATCAGGTAGCTAAATAACTCTCATCAAAACTAAAATCGTCTGATTTTGAGAAACGATGGGAATTCGACGGTGTTAGAATATGAAATAACCCTCATCATGATGAAAGGATATGTCAAAAAAAGTAAAACACCGATTATAACTACTCTAACCATTTCAATTATGATATGATTAAAGAAGAAAAAGAAGGTAGGAAAGAAATCAAAAATTATAAGACCCACCCGTTCCTACCAAAATCTCTCACAGCTCATGCAACCCACAAGTGAGAAGCACAAAGATCCAGGAAAAATACAATGGTTGTCTAAATGTCAATTCACCAGCAGACAGCAAGCTGAAATACCGATGTCTCTCTTAAATAGACGCCAAAAAATGCCATTGAAGCAGCCCAGTTCAATAGTGGAATGACCAAACCCGTTTACACGTCGATCACTTAACCTTCTGAAAAACAGAATCAGGATGCTCAGCATTCACAGGTGATAAGGCCAACCAACTGATTTATATTCAGCATCATTGGCAATGAAAACTCTATACTCTCCAACAAAGTTGAAGAATATTCAGTAGAGCTTTAATTCATGTACCTAAAATGCATATGAATACCTGGCCTAACTTCGACATTTAATGACCACTATATCTCCCCTAATAAGGACCAAAAGGACCCTCGAATCTGAATACTGCAAGAAATTCCAGCTCCCCAAGTACCAGTTATAATTCCTGGTACCATTATCCTCCAGGCAGGATGAATACAGGATCCCAATAGTAGAGAAAATCCAATGCTTGTTCAGTTAAGAAAAACATTAGATTATCACCACCAATTGAGATTGAGGAACGAAACGTCAGCAGACATTCTTTCCGCAAATTGTATGTGCTTATGACGAAGGAGTTTACATCAATTGTAGCAAATCTGAGTGAGAGTCCCGAAGGACACAAACCCAAAGTGTTGCAGAAAATGCTTAACTTCCCTCTAAGTTGGAAATATTGAATGCCTGGTCAGAAGGACTTCATGATCTCCTCTGACGTCTTAAGGTAAGTATGATTTCTTTAAAAACAGAAACAAAAAGAAAAATTATCTTTTGACACAACTAAAATAGAGTAAAAAATTTTTTCTTCTGAAGGCAGTTCATCGAGCGCTTTTATACTTTTTTTTTTTTTCAGCAGCTTTAAGGAAAAGTAAGAAAAAAATTGTAATAGCAAACAGTGTTCGTACAATATTATATATAACAATGATATTTAACTTTTTAATAAAAAGAAATAGTCTTGAATCTAATGAATGCCAAAAATTTAAATAATTAATTTTTATTATATGATTATGCTAATAAATCTTCGTTACAATGGGAGCGTTTTATGGGGAAATAGGGCTTAGATTTTAGTCTGTTCCCATTTTGCTAGTCTATAAATGTTCGTTCCAGGATTTCTGAAAAGCAGGTATGGAGGTGGTTTGCTTGAGATGAATTTGGTATCCAGGAACCCTGTACATGTTCCTACACCTTTACCTAAATTATAGGAGCCCGATGTAGCAAAGCCGATCAGATCAGAGACTTCTGGCTTAGGAGGATTTTCACTATGTAACTTCTTACCATTAGAAAGATACTCACCTTGAGCCACAGACATCCAATATTTCATATGATCTTTCGGGATCTGGTATAATCTTGCATTGTCCTTTGGTCTACCCTTTTCAATGCAGATACAGGAAATAGGAGTTATATGTAGCACCTCCGTCTTAATATCATCGACGGAATCTAAACTGTTTGTACAATTTGCTTTAGAGCATAATTTTACAGGTACATATGGGCTACTGTCTTCCTGTAAGTCATCAGCGGTAACATCGTTGCACATCTCTAATATATCATTAATATTCCCAATTAATCTCTTTTTCTCCTCATTGAATTGTCCAGTTTTGGCAGGATCTATGAGTTTAATGGGAATGTTTTTCTTTATTAGGAATTGGATACCATTTCTTAAGATTTGTAGTAATCTCCAATCAGAACAAAATGGATCACCAAGCTCTCCTTCGAATGCTGGAAGAGTAGTATTGTGGACATTCCTTATTCTATCATAATTTACTCTTTTGCCCAAAGGCTTCTTTCTCCAATGTGCATATGTTGATCCTCTTTTATAAATTTTATTTTCTTGATAACCAGTTTCAGTGAATGGGTAATCATCAGGAAAGTAGAAGTTATTGTTTTCGTATTGCAATTGTTGTGTTTGTCTTAAGCCTATGTGATAGACGCGAGGTAATTTATTTAATTGATACCAGAAAGGTAACATCCAGAACCATGGTAGAATAACTAACCAGTCATTGGACTTATTTCTTTTGATTAGAAGAAGTGGTATTTCCGGATCCTTTGTCTTATTGAATGTTAATACTCGGTTGGTCCCAGTATATTTACAATCGGCTTCGATTTCAGATCTTCTTCTCTTCGCTATCATTTTTAAAGTATGTTGGTTATCGTATGATTTATTTCTACTATCAGAGTCGCTTAAATCATTTATGACTTGAAGAATTTCTTCATTAGGGCAATTATTTTGAATATTGAGAATTTCATCCATCAAATTTTGGGGATTTGTTGACACATTGGGTAAGTGTGGTGTGGCAAGATAACGGGGATCAAGAGCCTTAAACCCAAAAATTGTATTATTAGGTAGCATAGAGTAATCTGAAAGTTTGCTAATATTTAATAATTGTTTATAAGAATCAGATTTTTCTGTGCTCCTTAAAATTGAGAGAAGAGATGGTAGCGATGCTGCTCCTCTTATAGTGAAACTTGATAAAGCAAATCTAGCATCGGTGATATCAATTTTTTCTTGAAATTTACTCTTTAGTCTTTGAAACAATTTACCATATAGGGCAGGGTGTAATCTAATCATGATTTTACCTTCATTAACCCACATAAGCTCTAATGGGCCGAGGAAATCATCGGTTTCTGGATCATGTAGGTTTCCTTCAAACCATGAAATCTTCTGCTTGAATTTTTTTTTATTAGCCTTAGTTTTGGTTAATTTACCAATAATGTCATCTAAGACCTGAGTCTCTACATCATTTTTTAGGGTAATAATCATTGTTCCATAGAAACTTGTATCCATGCATAGTGCCCCATCAGATGCCGCTGTTTCGCTTCCTAGTCTATGAGTTAACTTAAAACATTTTTGAGTAGGCGCCCAAGCAATTTGATAACCCCACCTTTTCATCATATGTGATCTTTTAGCATTCCATACATGGGTTGGTAACCAAGTGAACAATTTTTGTCTCTTCAAATATTTTATCCTATTTTTAGGTAGTGGTGCGAGTTTATTTACAGATACGACATCGTAACTTCCCATGGTGTTATTAAGTTTCTTTACGTTACGTTTTTTGGAGGCCGCCTTGATGTTTTTCTTCAATGTCTTGATCTTATTTCTTATACTTGTATTTTTCAGTGTCACTGTTCGAGGCAATGCGAGTCGAAGAGCTGTTGATCTAGTGGCTAGTCTCAACAGTTTCACAGCCATCCTCATCTTGTAAAGCTGTCTATTTGCAAGACCATGGTTTCTATACTTGGATTTGTTTACGTTCCCTTTACTTTCGTCGTTCTTACCACTATTCTTCTTGACATCTACTACATTACTCTTGGTCATTTCTCTTAGTGCCCTGTTACGCATACGCTTGGGTATATGCTTCACATTATGCGATGCCGTTCTTCTCCGCAACTTTCTTGGCAGTGCCTGGAACACCCTGGTAGACCCCGAGTTCTTCGAGCTTTTCATGGCCATTTGCAAACTAGTAATCTCATAGCTTCTTGACTTGACAAACTCTCCGATCTTCAGCATTCCACCAGCCTCAGAGAGATCATTGTTGCTCTGCTTGATAGCCTCGGTCCTGATCTGTCTAGCGTCCCGGACCTTTTGCCTTTTGAACAATTGATTATCATTCAATTGCTTCTTACCAGCCATACTTGATGTTTTGCTTTGTAAAACTAAAGATTAGTGTAATTTTATCTACTACATGTATATTCTGTATGCTCATCATTATGAGCTCATCGCAAGATTTTTCTGTTTCCTGATAGATATTTTTTTTTTCAGTGTCCATCACAGTCTACGTTTAGAGGCACATGTCTGTATTTATATACGTATTATACACGTGTATGTACAAATACAAAATGATCTTAATGCATGTGACCTTCAATAACTAATTTTTTTGCTATGCAGACATTATACAATATAAAGCCCTAGTTATTGAGTTATGGCACTATTGTTAGGCTGTGTTAGTTACATGATATCTTCTGCATCATGAAAAAAAAAAAAGAAATGTGATAATATCTTGTCATCAAAAAAATTGTGACTTCTTCCTATCTCTCACACTTTTGTTTTTTTTCGTCTGTGTTCGTACAGGGGTTTCTTCCCCCAGATTTGCACACAGAGAAAGAAATCAGAATCCCACAGAGAGAAAATTAAATGCGATTAAAAATTAAATTGAAATTAAATTAAATTAAATTGAAAAATTAAATTAAATTGAATTTCTCGAAAGAAGCAGCATTTTGTGTGGGCAATTGGGCATTTGGGCAATGGGCAAAATTCAAAGGGTAAGAAAAAAAAAAAAATAGGGTGTATAGTGATTGTCTTGAATCGTGAACAAAAAAAAACGTATTTAACTTCTTTTTTCTTGAAATAGATAAAAAGGTTAGAGAATTTGTTCTTCTACAATTATAATCTCTTGCTTCAAATAAAAACTAAATATATCTATTAGATAAAAAAAAAAAGGGATAAAGTAAAAATAAAAGATAAAATACTGAAAAAAAAATAAAACAAAGATGGTTAATGTTGTTTTGGGTTCTCAATGGGGTGATGAAGGTAAAGGTAAGCTTGTTGATTTGCTTGTGAGCCACTACGATGTTGTTGCTCGTTGTGCTGGTGGTAACAATGCTGGTCACACGATTGTTGTTGATGGAGTCAAGTACGATTTCCACATGCTGCCATCTGGATTGGTTAACCCTAACTGTAAAAACTTGTTGGGTAACGGTGTTGTCATGCATATCCCATCCTTCTTCAAGGAATTGGAGACCCTTGAGGCTAAGGGGTTGAAAGACGCCAGAGGCCGTTTGTTCGTCTCCTCTAGAGCACACTTGGTCTTTGACTTCCACCAAAGAACCGATAAGTTGAGAGAAATGGAACTTGCCGGCCACTCCACAGATGGTAAAAACATCGGTACCACTGGTAAAGGTATTGGTCCAACTTACTCCACCAAGGCCTCTAGATCTGGTATCAGAGTGCATCATTTGGTTAACGACAACCCAGGCTCCTGGGAGATCTTCGAAACCAAGTACAGAAGACTGCTCGAGACCAGAAAGCTTCGTTACGGTGACTTTGAATACGATGCCGAGGAAGAATTGGCCCGTTTCAAGCAATACAAGGAGACTCTAAAGCCATTTGTCGTTGACTCTGTGGACTTCCTGCATAAGGCCATCGAGGACAAGCAAAAGATTCTAGTCGAAGGTGCTAACGCCTTGATGTTGGATATTGATTTCGGTACTTACCCATATGTCACTTCTTCCAGCACTGGTATTGGTGGTGTCGTCACTGGTCTTGGTATTCCTCCAAGAACCATTGACCAAGTTTATGGTGTCGTAAAGGCCTACACCACCAGAGTTGGTGAAGGTCCTTTCCCAACCGAGCAACTGAATGCTGAAGGTGAAAAGTTGCAAGACATTGGTGCCGAATTCGGTGTCACCACCGGTCGTAAGCGTCGTTGCGGTTGGTTAGATTTAGTTGTGCTAAAATACTCTACGTTGATTAACGGTTACACCAGTCTAAATATTACCAAGTTGGATGTTTTAGACACATTCAAGGAAATCCCAGTTGGTGTTGCTTACAAGTACAACGGTAAGACCTTGAACTCTTTCCCAGAAGATCTGATGACTCTAGGTAACGTTGAAGTTGAATATGTTACTCTTCCTGGATGGAACGAAGATATTACCAAGATCAAGAACTACGATGATCTTCCAGAAAATGCAAAGAAGTACTTAAAGTTTATTGAAGACTTCCTAAAGGTTCCTGTCGAATGGGTTGGTACCGGTCCAGCAAGAGACAGTATGTTGCATAAGGACATCTAATTCCAATGATATTTATTATTAGTAAAGAAATTTGCATGTTATGAAAAGGCATATTTCAATAAATTGTAGTAAGATTCATATATACTTCATATATCTTACTTCTACTATGACATATTTTAATTAAGAGTTCATAAAATCAATTTAGCTTCCTTTCTATAGAAAATGTATGCATTTGGTCGTCATAATTATATTGAAATTAAATAGGTGATATAAAAACTTACAATAACTCTTATCATCTGATCGAGATGTAGAAAAACTGGCATAGCCAAGAATAAAATGAAATGGTAAAAATTTACATGCTAAAGAAAATATTAAAGGAGCAGTTCTTTTGAATTTAAAATAGAATATTTCCATTTAAAGATTTAATCGATTAGGTTAAAGTTGTAGGATTAATTTCTTTTCCCTTCGTTATTTGTTTGCCGAAAGCATATCAATTCTCTCGTATAAACAATAATCATTGAACTCAGCGTTATGTAGTTTACCCCAAACCTTTGGTAAATATTTCTGTAGATTGTGGTCTAGAATTTCAGGAACATAGAAAGTTCTTCCAAATATTTTGGATCTTTCAGAATCAATAAACTTCGAACAAATAACCTTATTCCATGAGAAACGTTCCTTATTTTTGGGATTGAAGGCATCTCTCTCATCGGTGCTATCAATTTCCACGTCAACAAAATATTCACACTCTTCTAATGGCCACAATTTTGAATCATCAAATATATTCTGATTGTTCATACCTTCTGGAACATTTCTAACCTTGGTAAAAATGGACTCATTTTCCAAGAAGTCGCCTGGTAACAAGCCATCAAAACCAGATCTAGCAAATCTTAATCTATGATGATCTGGTAAGTAAAAAGAGTTTGGGAAATGGTACCATTCACGGCCAGTACAGACATTGATAATCTCATCGGATCTAGAATCTCTGTTGAAAAGTTCTGAATATACTTCCATTGGGGCAGTGTAATTATTTATCAAAGCATAAATACGGGATGTAGCTTGCAGAATTATAACAGAAATCAGTGAGAACTTCAATAATTTCGCCAATGGTAGGTATTTCTTCCACATTTTCAAGACCTTGTAAGTTGTAATAGCAGCACTTAAGGAAATATAAGCATAAATTGGGTACAGGAATCTCTCTTCTTTATGTGGTTGGGCTGCGAATATACTAAACCAGGTAATCATTGAACCCCATAGTGGCCATAACCTCCAATGTGTTATGCCTACAACCGAGAAAAACAAAGTTGGTATTGGAAAATTTAGAATCAAGTTCTGGATATAGTATGAGAAAGGTTCCGTACCAAAGATGTTTGGACCAGCACTCTCGTCCGCATTTAAAACGTTGTAGAAGAAGATGTTCCAAGCAACTGGTGCAAACTTTCCATAGAACAACGAATCAATACCAATAACAATAGTTGAGATCAGACAGAAAATCAGAGAACAATCGAAGACTGTTCTTACAGTGGATATTAGTCTATGATTGATTAAGTAATGGAAACATAGCGGTAAGTTTAATACCAATACAAATGGCCATCCTAAAATACCTGCAACGAAATTGAAGGTAACACTTCCAATAAAATTACCTGTAGATCCAGTAGATAAATATTTCAAAGCGTAATTAATGGATCCTAACTGTAAAATCATAGCCAAAGCTGAAGGTAGTAATTCTACTGAGGCATGGAACCAACCAGGGTTGAAGATTTGATATAACAACCACAAGTTGGCAATTTCAAGAGTCATAGTACTTGTGATCTCCTTGAAAAGTTTCCATTCTAGAACCAAACTGAAAAGGCCTAATGCACCTCTAGCTATGTAGAAGTTCCAATTAGCCTGAATCTCACTAAATGCCTTAACTGGAAACAGAATACCATAAAATGGCAGTAGAAACCCCCATGATCTTATAGAGTACTCTGGAGAGTATTCCCATGTCTGCTTACCAAACCCACGAAGGAGCAAGTTTAGTGGTTCCCAATAATTGAATGTCTCATCACAATCAGAGATCAGAGAGTAGACTGGCTGTACGTATAATCTCGATGCCACAAGGAGCAGCACCAGAACAAAAGTAAAAACCTTACAATTCATTGTAATAGAGTATTTTAGATGGAGTACACTCTTGTTTCCTAGCTCTTGTTTTCAATCTTTTGAGTTAAAATTAAACTATTTCTTTTATGCATGCTCGTCGTTCGCATGCAAAAGTTAATTTTTTTACGCCCTTTGGGCATTAAAGAAGAAAGGGACAATGGGAATCACAAAGCTTTACGATAAATAATAGTCAAAATGACAAGTTACCAGGTTAGAGATAAGTCAAGAAACCATTGGTAATCTATATATATATCATGCATATCATGCGGTATTGTTAGCATATGTGATATCAACATATCATTGAGCAGTTATACTAAATGGATATATATATATATATAAAGTTGCAAAAATTGCTTTCTTCATTGATAACAAACATCTTGACCCAAATACTAAATAACAACCTAGGTAAAGTAGCTCTTGATATTATTGTATGTCTCTTTAAATGTTAGAATTCAAATTTTGGGGCAAGGAAATCATATAAAATATAGCATTCGTGGACATGAAGTGATCTAGTACCAAAACAAGAAAATTAGAAAAAAAAAAATGTAACTTATTAAATAGGCACACATTTATTCTGTTATCGGCATATTAGAACATGCATTATATAACTACTACAAAATTCTCTGTAAATGAAGTAATTAGGCACCACTTTCTTTTCTGACTCGATGTATATGTCAGTCTTCCCATTGTTTCCGCCTTATGCGAAAAGCGAGAGCTCGATGAGCTGAAACATTTTCATAAAATCTAATTAAACAGGAACTTCTTTATTACCATCGATATTTGCAACTACAGAGCAGTTCCCAAATACAAAAAAGGATGAGCAATAACTCTAAAGGTATCGAGCAGCTCATATCGTGTCCTGTCTGTAACGAGAAGATACAGTTCTCGTTGATTAATAGTCATCTTGATGGTTGCACTTCTGGGTCTGCTTCCAGTGCTGGTTCAGGAGGAAAACAAAAGACAATTACAAGTATATTAGGTTCAAGAAGTCTCCATAAGAAACGAAATCTGTCACAAGAAGAAGAAGTTATTGATTTAGATAGCGATGAGGTAACGCCAAAACCGGAAATTGTGACACCAAAATCTGAGCAAGTATCACCGAAACCCTTGGAAAAGAAACAGAAAGTTGGTAATAACATTGTGAGTGATACGAATAGAAATGCTGATTACGAATTTAGATGGCTGCAAAAAATAGGTCATCTCCCACTCAGTGAGAAGTTGCGTCCTAAAGAGATAAGAGATTATGTCGGTCAACAACACATATTATCCCAAGAGAATGGTGTATTGAATAAGTATGTGCAAGAAGGAATAGTTCCATCGATGATATTATGGGGACCACCTGGTGTTGGTAAAACTTCTTTAGCTAGACTGTTAACCAAGACGGCGTCGTTACATGGTAGTAAATACAGCATGATAGAAACAAGTGCAACCAAAGCAAATACCCAAGAACTTCGTTCTATATTTGAAAAGGGGAGAAAAGAATATCAACTAACAAAAAGAAGAGTGGTTTTATTTATTGACGAGATTCATAGATTTAATAAAGTGCAACAGGATTTACTGTTACCGCATGTTGAAAATGGGGATATTGTGCTAATTGGTGCTACCACTGAGAATCCAAGTTTCCAACTGAATAATGCGTTAATCAGTAGATGTCATGTATTTGTTTTAGAAAAACTGTCTCAGACAGAGATAATTATCATCCTATCTCGTGGTGTGGCACTTTTGAACAAATGTCGTAAAATTCTATGGAATGTCACTAATCCATTAAAACTGCCGCGAAATGTACTTGAATATATCTATGATCTCTCCGTTGGTGATGCTAGAAGGTCACTAAATCTGCTTGAAATGATTGAAGTATCTACTAGATCAATTAGTGATGAAATAACAATTGATAAGCTCAAAGAAATTATCAAAAACAATAATTCTCAAGGCTTAAATACATATTATGATCCTAAAGGTGATAATCATTATGATACAATATCTGCATTTCATAAAGCAGTCCGTGGCAGTGATGAAAATGCATCCTTGTACTATCTGGGCAGAATGTTACAGGGTGGGGAAGATCCCCTCTATATTGCGAGGAGGATGATCCGAATTGCTAGTGAGGATATAGGTATTCGTGATAATAGTTTATTACCCTTAGCTGTTGCTGCACATGACACCGTAATGAAGCTGGGCTTACCGGAAGCTGATATGGCTTTGGTCCAATGTTGCGTATCATTAGCCCGTGCCCCCAAATCAGTTGAGATATATCGCGGATGGAAGAAACTAAAGGGTATGCTAGCTGAAAATAAATATAACCTAGCCAGCAGTGAGATACCCATGCATATTAGAAATGCACCTACCAGGTTGATGGAAGAATTAGGATATCATAAAGGATACAAATATAATCCTAATTTCAAGGATGGTCTTGTAAAACAAGACTACTTCCCACAAGAGGTTTTAGATAAATGTGAAAACAAAGATGATTTAGTATTTTTAGATGGCGAACATCTAGGTGATAAAATAGATCCTGATTTGTTGCCTGATAACTCACAAGATATCAATGAGAAGACAAAACAGAATATTCATGATGCACAAGAGAACGATGCCATCAAAGAAGAAGCCAATGATCAGGCATTAAATGATAGATAGGGACGATATGAGATAGTCTACCGAACAAATAAAATAAACAATACGTAAACTGGTATCTCGAAATAATAAAAAACGTAATATTTATATACGTCATTCTTCAGGTCATACAGCCGTACTTTGTCTTATCTCTAGGATCTGCGATTTACACATTTTCTTGCACGAATGATTCTAAGGTGCCTGTTGCCACGGGATTCTTACCTCTTTTGTCCAACTTTTTACCCTACACTTCCTTAGAAAACACTGTAGTTAAAATTTGAAATTGTAGAGCACCACCTCCCCCCCCAAAAAGATCGGCAAGTTCATTTTCAAAAAATTTTTTTTGAGCTCTTCGAGCAGTAAGAGGAATTAATTCTATTGGCCATAACCAAAATTATCGATAATGATAATATGATATTATTATTGCTGAAAGTGAATAATGCTATAACTTGATTTATCAAAAAAGGAAGTGGACTATTCTGATATTTATGTATTGTAAAAAAAATTATTTTAATAAACAATTAAAAATATTTACACTTCTTTTGAACTCGTAATTATAATAGTTTTCTTTTTCGTTGTTTAGTTCTCTCCTCTTTTCGAAACTTAAAAGATTTAGTAGAATCTGTTGTTATTTCCCAGTGAGATTTTATAATACAATTGTTTTTTGTTTTTTTTTATTTGTCATTTTCAATAATTGAAGAGAAGGGACCCGGGATTGTATAGGTTAAGTCGATATTTTCTTCTTCTTCTTCACAATTCAGATTTGTAGTAATCTGATAGTTCCTTTCTCGCAAGTTTAAATTCTATTCTAGCCTGTGCCAATGCTCTCTTAATCAATAGTAAGTATTTACTGTCATCTTCTGGGATGGCTTCGTCATCGAGTGGCTCTGTCTTATCCTTGCTCTCTACGGTAACCTTATCAGGCAGATTTTTCAAGATCTCAGTCCTCTTTGGAAACTCATTCTCTGCTTTACGACCCAAATTCTGGATTCTTTCGCATGCCCAAGCAATTCTCTGTAAACCTAGTGCTGCAGAAGAACCTTTCAGAAAGTGACCTAAATTGTCCAATTCCTTCAAATTTTCAACACTTCCAAGTAAATCATCCATCTCCTTAAACGTCGTCGTTGCCTGGTCGATATATTGTATAATCAAACCCTTGGAAAACCCTGGATCATCCTCATCCATAGACACGATCTCATTCAGTATAGTCCAATCTATAATGTCCGAAGGTACAGTCATTTATCTATATTTTATTATGTTTTTTCCTACTTCAATGTATCGTTGCTTAGCTTCTTTACAGTATTAAATCAATTATGTAAGAAGATACACCAACCTCCCCCCTCTTCCAAACGAAAAATTAAGTTCGTCTTTTAAAATTTTAAATTCTAAATTTTAATTTTTTTTTTCCTTCGTGCTTTCGGGGAAGGTTTTCCTCGTTTCGCACCGACCCTTTCTCTCTCTTCACTCCCTTTCTCTTTCTCTTTGAGACCTCCCCACAGGGAAATGAACAGTAAGCCAGGAAGGACCACCCGATAGATTCGAATGCAGAGCACGAGGGTTCCGTATAAATAAGAAGGAACAAAGTGAGAAGCAGACCCTTTCCCTCACAGTTTTCGAGAAATTATTGAGATAGGGAAGAAAGGAACAAGAAAAAAAAAGTGACATGATAGCTAAGCGTATAGCTATTCTAGTATTGGGTTTTGCACTGAGTGTACTTATGATCAGTGTGATGATGATGGATGTTAGTAATGGAGGGAAAGGTTTTACCACCGAGGGCCTCGAGGGTGTGCTGAGGCCTCGGGTAGCAAACACCATAGTTGAGCAAGGTACGGAGAAAGAGTATCTTTTCATAGGGGATGTTCATGGGATGTACGATAAGCTAATGGAGCTGCTAAACAAGGTTTCTTTCAAACAGACCAATATGCAAGTTGTGTTTGTTGGGGATTTTATCACGAAGGGCCCTGACAACCTCAAGGTTATCGAATGGATGATGGAGAACCGCGACAAGGTCCACTTTGTGCTGGGAAATAACGAGTTTTCCGTTATTATGTGTGCGCTAAACCCAAACATTTTGTTGGAGAAATCAGCAGGGTCCGATATCTACAAGATCAAGGAGTCACACCTCAAGGTTGCAGAGTCGTTATCTGTGGAACAAGTAGAATATATATCTCAGGCAGGCACGATTGTCCTAGAGGTAGACCTGGACAAGACCGACCAGAGACTGATCGCTGTGCATGCAGGTCTGTTGCCAATGGACTACGACTTCACTACGCACCACTTAAACTTGAAATCCACCATTTTCTCCCTGACGAACATGAAGTATGTAAACACATATGACAACATGGACACCAGCAGAGAGAAGAAGGCCAAGCACTGGCAGAGATGGTACAAGTTCTGGGAAGCCGAGATGGAAGCACACGAAGAAGAACACGTTACTATCATTTACGGTCACGACGCCAAGAAGGGTCTAAATATCAGACAGTACACCAAGGGGCTAGACTCCGGCGCTGTCAAGGGGGGAAAATTGTCCGCCTTACTTTACAAATACGACATCTCAGACAACCGCTACAAAGAAACCCTGGTCCAGGTTTAAAAGAAAGAAAATACTTACATATTAATTTAAAAAAAAAATTAACAAGTGTATACATAGTAATAACATTCTTATTTATAACGTTCTTTGTTGATAAATTGTGTTTATATTTATCAAGGTATACGTACATCACATGATGTATTAACAACCCCACCAAAAACGTGACTACAAAAAGTACCCAACGACGATCTATTTAAATCATTCAAAACGAGATTAGATAAAGATGCTTTTTCGCCCATTCTTCGTGCGGCGGTTTCTTTGCCAACAGGATGGAGGGGGGGATCGCCAAAAAAGAAATCAAAGCAAAACAAAAAAATTGAGCTGGATTTTGTGGAACGAGAAAACTGAGAATTTTAATTTTTTTTTTTTTTTTTTTTTTTTTTTTTTTTTTTTTTTTTTGGGGACAGTAAAGAGGGGGCAAAAAAAAAAAAAAAAATTTAAAACCACAAAAAAAAAAAAAAAAAA